>JAOBRD021026515.1:0-11666 GCA_027575215.2 Hydrozoanthus sils | reverse complement strand
AATGTGGGAAATTTTTTTATTGATTATGTAAGCCAAAACAAACTGGTGTCATCCAAGGAATTGATGTGCATGCTTAGGTTTTCTCAAAACTACAGCAAAATACTACACATCTGAGAACTTCTACAATTTTTAATAGACTTTAAAGTTATTAATATTGTTTATTTTTCTTAGATAAATATATGCTTTTGTACTTAAAATTGATGGTTGCCCACAGGCTACTTGTTTTCAAAACATAATTACTTGAGCCGATTTTAAGTTGCCCAGGCGACCGAGCGCCCGTTAATTTTTAACCCATACCTCATCCAAACTTTTCCTTAACACAGAATTAATGTGTTCTTCTGTTACTGTTTCACCAGTATTATCCTTGATGTTTAAGGCTGCCATTCTGAAAACCTACAAACAATTATATTTTGAAATTGTTACATAGCTAGTGCAGTTTTGATTTGAATGCATGCTAAATAGAGCAGGGTTTTCTTTAGCATTTGGAAGTACCAGATGCTGTGGTTCAGCTGGCAGATGTCGCAAACTCCAAGGGGTCCGGGGGCATACCCCCCAGGAAACTTTGTAAAACTGAACCCTCTAATAGGCATCATTTTGTGTTTCCTGGGCTGGAATTAGTAAATCGGGAAAATCCTTTTAGGAGTTAAAAAGTGATAACAAGAAATGAGTTGTTTGACTATAATACATATGGCAGTTTTAATCATTAAATAAAATCAGTTGCAGTTGTTCGGTTTTTTTTTAATTGATTCCAAAATGATTTCCAATTATAGTACATACCAATCTATTTCTAGAGAGCTGCTCTCTAGAGATGCTCTGTTCATTGGATCCAAAGGCTGAGTCGCTATTGCTATCAAAGTTTTATTTCATTTATCACTGACAGTAAAATCCATGACTTCCTCACTCAAAATATACATTATTTTGGGTGTGAATAACCAGACATTGTGTCCAGTTGCCAGCCTGAAAAGAAACCCCTGATCGAGGTCACATGGATGAGCTAAAAATAAATTCTTCAGCGAGTTAACACCTCGAAAATTGTTGACTAGCCAGTGAACCTTACTGTCAGGCTGTTATGTTGTTGATAATAGGAAGATTCTTTTAATACAACTATTGTGGTTTATTTTGTTGATGCTACATAAAATTAACTCTTGTGTTGCTTAAACTCATCCAAAAATTGTGGACTGGCAGCAGATTTAAAAAAATATAAAATTTGCCTGTCAATCTTGTGTCATTGTCAGTTGATAACATTAAATGTTAATATCTTGAGAACCATAAAATATTTCAACAAAACAGTAATGTGACAAAACACTTTTACTGCTATTCCCCATTTAGAAGAGTCTATCCACTGACGTAACAAAATCTATACCAAATATTTCACTTCATAGGCACTTTAAATCTCAGCAGTGTTACACATATGAGCCAATAAACAAATATGGAAACAGCCATTAAAATGGCTCTAAGCTAGACCTAACAAGTCAGAAGGACCTAAACCTGTACTGAACCCTAAAAATAGTTTGAGCCTGAGTGTTAGTAGCCACAGATATCTGGTCTGGCCTTGTTGGGCAACATTAGCACAAAATAGCAAACAAACAGCCCTGACTTCTTCCACAGAAGATAATGTATACAGGAGGTTACATCTTTAGCTTCTACTATCTCATCTCCCTCTCCCCCAACCTAAACACTACATTGTAAACATAATTATTGACACTTACTTCTTGGTAGCTTTTAAGAACTTGTTCAATCTCCTTGTTTAAAGTTGGCTGAAGTGCTGTTCGTACCAACTCAAGGGCCTTGGCTGCATTCACTGTGCCACCTCTTAAAATGTAGTAAAACAGGGATCAGAATAAAAACTGAAATCATGTTTTTAATAAGACTTGGTGGGGGTAGTGAATGACAAATCTAAGAGTGTTCGAGATGCCGAGATGACCTTTTTAAAATCCGGGAATGAGACTTTGGGAAGCAATTAATAATCTGGCAGAGATGTTATGGTATGAAAAACCCAAGATTTTAAATACCAATCGAGACTAAAAACAAATTTTAATTAAAATACAACTGATTTCAACCTCTGGCTGAAATGGCAACATTGCGGGCCAATTTGTGAGAAAACCAGAGACTGCAAGACAGAGAAAAATCAAAATTAGGAATCTTTGAGACATGAAAAAAAAACTAACAAGATTTCGAGAACAAGCCATAATTTGCAGAGACTTTCAGGGACCTTTCACTACCCCTCTTAGTGTGTCTGTGACAATCTCTAAATGAAAAAGAAGAATGCCAATACTATTTTTTTCCTTTCTTCTCTTTTAACCTTTGTTGATTAATTTTAGTTTTGAAAGCTTTTGCTTCAATTACTAAGTTTGTGAATATTTTTGTGATAATTAGACCACACCAATTTTTCTCTTGTTTCTCAGAATCGGCGGTCCTTTTTCTCAGGAAATTGTAAAAAAAAGCTACCAACCCACGAACATTGGCAGACATTCATTTGTATCTATCTGTCAGTTGAAGAGATGAGAAATTTAATATTAAAATTAAAAACAGATATAAATGCACAAAAATATTTGAATAGGTAGGTAAAGTGCACTTCAATTCATGAAAACAAGGTGCTCTGCAGAGGGAAATGTTTGGAACACTATTCCACTTAATACACATTTCTGCTCATTACGTTTTTGGAGTTTTTCTTTCAGATCTTCACAATGAATAAAATGCTTTTTATGACCCTCAATGCAAACCAAGATATCTGCCTTAGGAGGTTATGAGGAAATGAGTCTCGAGTGATTGGACTGTTTTTGTTGTCATCAGCTCATTTACACAATCAAGAGTGAAAATTCAAATTTAAGTTGTGTTCAATGCCTCACTTCAATGATGAATCTTTTCAGTTCGAGCCAACCTCATCCTTTTTCCGCCTACACCCTATTTCTGAGCTGCCAGTACAATGTAGTAGGTATATATATGTTTTGAACTAGAGTTTCTCTGAAAGTCAGCGCAACATGAGCAAAAAATGTTCAAACATCGTTTTGTTCAGTTCCCCCTTAAGCAGTAATTTCTTCTCTATGGAAAAATGCAAATTTAATTGACCTAGATTTTCCATTGAAAAAACTTGTTAGTTAATTACAAATTGACCTAGATTTTCCACAGAAAAAACTTGTTAGTTCCAAAATTACAACTCAAATCAGTCTCTGTAAGATTGGAAACAGAATGTTGGTTAAAAATGAACCTTGGTTTAATGCTGTATAGTAATCAGACTGTGAATAACAAGCTAGGCCCAGGTGTCTAACTCGTTGTTGAGAAGCTAGTGAAATTACCTTGTTCTGTTATAATTGGACCTTATGTGATTTCTGAAAAAAAGTATTAAAAATAATTAGTGCTACATATTCTCAGTACCCATTAAACTGGTTAGCATTTATCAACTAGGTAATTGAAGTTAAAAGTACTAATTAAATATTTTGAATAGTAAAATTAATGCTGTTGAATCTGCTGTCATTAACAAACCAGCATACAGACCAAGATATTTCATGGAAACTATTAAATAAATAATATTTAATTAGTATCTTAAAAAACAATAATAAAAAAATGAATATTAAAAAACAATAATTATTTATTACATGGTATAACAATTATTGTATATAGTCTCCCAACAATACCAAATGTATAATTATATAGATTGGGGCTTATATAACTTATGCTAAGACAGCAATAATTATCATCATTAAACTATTATTATTAGCAGTATTATAATTATATTATTATGCCAAATACCACTGATGAAGGCCAACACTCTATGGTTATATTATTATTATTGCTATTGTTGTTGTTATTATTATAATCATTACTATCCTTATTATCATTTATTAATTTTAATCATCACCATAATTATATATAATAATTATTCATTTGTAAACTTCCTATTATTTACCGAAAGATGGCATCTAAAACAAAATAGTAGCAGATTTCAAACCTTTTCTTGGGAAAATTCTTTGCAGTCATATTAAATGGATTTGGCTGAAAAACAAGCAGTCAACTTTTAATACTCAAATAATAATTTTTATACAAAGCCTCAAATTATTTGCATGACTACACCACAAAGTACACAAAAGAGTAAATTTTATTCTTAAACACTGCAGGAGAAAAAACTTCAACTCAAAATTTGTTATCACGAGAATATAACATAATATAGTCAGTTTCAATCTCGATTCTTGTTTCGGTGCATGTAGGTGATAGACATTTTTGTAAACACATGGTACATTATGCTTTTGTTTGCAACTTGGGAATTTTTTGCAATGAAGTTGTAAGTAAGCAAGGTATGTTCAAACAATGTGAAGCACTGATTTGATTGATATTGAAATATTCGACAAGCTGATCTTTTTTGGATTTCGTTTTTCACTTCTTAAAATGACTGCTTATTAACTATAACAGCTGACTGAACCATATCAAACCAATGATTTGCCCATTAAGGTCAGTGCTGAACATGGTATACAATTCATGTTATGTCCGTGACTTGATGATACAGTACCTAAAACCCTTCTTGTTGACTTTTTACCATATACTTTGATTTTCTGCAACAACTGCTGATAACTCGCACAATGAGGCAATGAAACCAAACCAATTCAGGCATTTGCTTAATGAAGCTTAATTCGCTATGCTAAGACTTGTAAATACATGTTGTCCTCCTCTAGACACATCGCTAAACATTGGTCACTTTGATGAAAAGAATTACTTCTGCTAACAAATAAATTAGAGTTTGACACTGAATCTACCTCACTTTTGTTATAAAACCCAGTGAACCACTATAAACCAAATAAAAGCAAAAATATTCAGCTTGCAGCACTTCACTCTTTATTAGAAACAGCTACTTTATATCAATTATTTCAGACCTGCAGCTTGTTAGACTGCCTCAAAAACATACCTTACATGACGAAATCCTAATGTACACATTTATTGGTTTTAATTAGTTACTGTAAGTTAGTATTCACTAATGATGAATAGATAAATGACTAAATTTAAGTGGTGGATCAATTAGAAACAAACAGTATTACACGACCAGATTGTACCTCTTTTGGTGGTTCCTTGACGTCCATAGATGTGTCCTCATCTCTACAACAAAAGAATTACTTTTGCAGTGCTGATCACAAACAAGTACAAGAACTTTAATATTTACCTAGATAACAAATAAACCTCCTTGGTCTTTTCAAATATAAAATTATCAGTTATCAAAATAAGCCCAAGACTAACATTTTTTTATAAAGTTTATGAAACTTCAAAATACACGATACATAGCAGACAATTTCTCAGGTGGATACAAAAAAAGGTTGTGGAGGTGTACTTACTCAGACTATAATTCAAAACTCATTCTCACAATAAAATAGTCATGGTTGTGAGCAAGCTTAGTGCTTGAAAAATTTTAAAAACAACACTTAAAAATTTTCTTTAAAACAAACACAGACATCATAAAGTCAGCAAAAAAAAAACTTTCAAAGAACAGTGCTTTACCTAAAACTTTACTGTGTTTGGGATAATGTACGATAATGATTTAACAATCAATAGCCCATTTCTGAGTTACGCTCCAATTAATGGTCACAATATCAGAAATGAATGTCTACTAGTACTTAGTCTTGATTTAAAGACTTTGTTTATTATGAACAGTGGACCATAATTTGGAAATGACCTATTGACTTGATTTCATAAGACAAAGTGTAACACTAAATGGATATTGAAGGGTAAATATTAATTAATATTTATAAATTTTGATTGCTACATACTGACTGAAACTTAAGGTGCAACTCAACCAGTTCTGAAAAATCTAGTAACACAAATTCACAATGAAAATTATTGCTCAACTATGCTATAAGAGATATAAATAGTCTTATGATTAAATGGTATAATACTGCAAATATGTTATAGTGAGTTCTCAAAGGCTAAACCTAGCTGTAAGGTTGAAGACAAATGTTTTATAGGAGTTTGAGCTTCGCACTTTGACACCTAATTTTCTGCATAAATGTAAGAATTTTATTATCTTATCACTGCAAAGTACTATACATTTTTTTCATTCAACAAAATGTTTTCATCTGCAGACACGAGTAAGTCCCAGTGTAAAGCCCAGCTGCTCGATCTTTCAGTATCAATAATTTGCTTCAGTAATGGGCTATAATCAAAAATAACACATCTGCATTCAAAATTTCACATAGCACAGATTTCTAGTTATCACCTATTAACATGTCTATTAGTTGATTGAAAGGTACTTTCTCTCCAGTGCAATATCTAGTAGATACAGTAGCTTTTTGAAACACCAGTTGCAAAATATTTACTATTTACTAGTTGGCTTGAATACTGAAATAAAAGCTGTGTGCAAGATAAAATGATTTCTAACACCTTGTGATTTTTAATCTATGCAAATCTTGAACGAATAAATCTTTTCTCTGTTTCGAACTGCAGGAACTCAAGGAACGACCCCGTTTGAATTCGCTTTATACCCCCAAGGCCATTATCCGCCAACTACCCCGCATTCATCCCCATTTCCTACTAGCCTGCGTTTAACAGAAAATCTCCTGCTTTTTTGAAAGGAGAGCGATTTTTATATAATCTATAATCAGAGGTGTTATATAGTTTGTATGTAGTTTGAGTTATGAGGTATGTTACTAACACGGACAAATCGAACGGCCTATAGCTACAGCAAGAAAAAATCTCTCGCATTTTGATTTATGGTATGACGGCACCTATAATATTGCGAGCAAAAACAATTGGCAGTTCATTTTTTTAAACCGTTTTTTAAAGAGTGTATACAGTACCACTACAGTTTAAACACAATGGATGCACTCTTGCTTTATCTAGCTGGCGCTGGGAATTCTTATTAATTTCTTTGTTGTAAGTCTTAGAATTGTTTTAACTGCCTTGTGTTTGGTTGTTAAAACTTAAACTGCTATTGTCAACAACAAAGTGCGATCTCAATAAGCTGTGAATGTTAATTCTATCAGAGGCTGAAGATACGAGCACATGAAATAAATAATAAATCGCTCGTTGAAAATATATCGACCTGCTGCAAGAAAGAGCCATTAATTTCGGTTCCAAGTTCCGGCTTCTTTAATTTTTGAAAGACAATTTTCTTTACGTTTCATGGGTCGACTAGAGCTAAGACTACTTGGACTTGTTCAAATAGGGCAATGCAAGGCCTCGAGATCAAAACATACCTTCCTCTCCCAAAGTTACCTGGCATTCTGTAAGACTGCATTCTGGCAAGATCGTAACCAAGTTGCTGTTCGAATGTCTGTCGCGCGTTTCGAGCTACCGCTTCCGCCATTGTCGGGTTGTTTGAGCTGACGCGCCCCAGGACCTCGTTTCATCCACTATCAGAGTGGAATCTGGGTACTATTTTTCGAGAATTCAAAGATGGCGGAAAGCTCCAGGTCTTCGCAAGATGTTGACAAGAGTTCAGGTCTTCCCGACAGCGGAATAATCAGGTTAAGTTCCATAATTCCAGCTATAGAAGAAATAAGGAAACAAAGGCCGCCGTTTGTACCGTCAGTCGGTCTTCCACAAATTACGCGTTCTCCGCAAGAGCAAATGGTTGAAAGGGTAATGGAGAACTGTGCCTTCAAATCAATCCTCGCTGGAGTACTGGGTAAAGTTTTTCATGCAAGATGAATGTTAAACGCTAACCACAACAAGGTTTTTTTTATGTTAAACTGATCAATTTCATAGTCTTCATGCGATTAGAATGAGTGATATATCGATAATTGATAACTACATAAGACCCTGTCCACACTATTAAATACATGTGTCAACGAAAACCTCGACCTCCCCGTGGATCAGAAGGAACTAAGCCTGTATTCGACCCTTAGAACAATAGAAAACGGTATAGAGTTAGTTCCTTGTGACCCGTTAGGCCTCAGTGCCATTTTACTGGCTCAGTCTTCCACCAACTGGTCGCACATGCGACTTGATATATTTCTTGAATGTGCACCCCCTTTCTTTCTTGACCCTTTTTACTTACTCTCAACTACGTTTAGTAAAGTAAGAAAGAAACAAACACAGGACTGAAAAATAAAAGACACTGATTAGCATCAACTTTTATAATTTGCCTGAATTTTTTTCCTAATAATAATAATGATAATAACAATAACAATAATAATAATAATAATAATAATAATAATAATAATAATAGTGTTAAGTATTTATATAGCACCTTGTCCATAGTTAGATGCTCAAAGGCACTTAACAATGATTTACAATTGACTCTGGTATTGAGGGTCTTAGATAGTCTGCTATACACAGTTCATAATTATGTTCATAAGAGTTGCCCTCAGTTAGTAGAAGAGACAGACCGCAACACCGGGATCACCTACTCTTTGTCGACAAGTGTTGTGGGTTCTTTCAAGTCCCCCAATAGGAGATTGAGAGACTAGGCCTACGGTTTAATGTCCTTATCTGAGAAGATGCGAAGGTCTAACCGTTTGCAGATGTTAGGGCAAAGACAGCACCTTCTCCTCAGTTATTTTAAGACCCTGAGTGAAGGTCTGGCATCGGGAATCGAACCAAGACCTCCTGCACGAAAGAGTGGCTCTTACCAACTAGGCAACATAACAAAAGAGGAAAATATCTAAAGTTAATAGTTAAAGCCCTGAATTAAACTGTACAGAGTGGATTTTTTTCCCAAAAATAATAATTATATATATATGTGTGTGTGTTGAGTGTTATGGACTCCAGAGTATATCATTAGCATGCCTGTGCAACACTACAGGTTTTACGTCATCAGCCAGATCCCACAAGCGTTACGCTTAAATTTTTGTACATCTTTCTTTATATCAAAAGGCTATGGTCTAGGTGCAGCATTTGGTTTGTTTACTGCTGGTATGGATACATCGATGCCAACCCCAGGGCAAGAAGCCCAGACCCAAACAGCTAAACAAATCATGAAGGACTTTAGAACAAGGGCATCATCATATGGGAAAAACTTTGGTCTTGTTGGATTCATGTTTTCAGGCACAGAGTGTTTAGTTGAAACAGTAAGAGTTCTAAGTTGTATTTATTTTGATTGTTTGGGTTTTTCTTGAGTGGGCGAGATGAAACAAATCCTGTAATCTGATTGGTTCTGTTTGTCTTATCTTGCCCATGGTCATTTTGAACATAACGTTTTTTTTAAGAAATAACATGAAAACTCAGGGTAAAAAGTAAAAAGGTTATTTGCTTGCCAGGAGATTGTTTGAAGAAAACTGTGTCCTCGGTCTATTTAATGAGTTGGGCCTCAATCTCTGGCATTAGTCTTTTTGCAAGCCTCTGACACAGTCTTTCTCTATTATGGACCACCTAGCCAGCATATAATTTATTGACATTTCTTAGATAACAAGTCCTTTGGTTTAATTAACAGTCCTGTTTGTCACTGTGATTTTCATTTTAAATGGGTTAAAAAAGATTCAGATGCATTATTTTACTAGGAAAAATATTTTAATATTGCTGACAGAAGTTTGTCTTCAACTTCCAAAGTCTTTTAGTGACTTCTTTTCAAAAGGTGATTTTTAACTTGAAATGTATTTGCTTTATAATAATATTTTCAGAATGAATCACCAATCAATTTTCTTGCCAAACCCTTAAAAATCTACAGCATAATTTAAAAGTAAAGTGTGTGTTAATCATAATAAACCTAAGAATCAAGGCTGAGAGTTTTAACAAAAGGTAATATAAAGTCACCTTCAAAATTGTGTGGCCAGGAGTAGGTAATAATTACCTAACTTAAAAACAGTGTTATAGTAATGATTATTATAACCGGTTATCAAAAAAATTTCTCCCTCTAGTATCGAGGTCAAAGTGATTGGAAAAATGGGACATTATCAGGAGCTATTACTGGTGGCCTTCTTGGTCTTCGAGGTACAAATAACATTGATTTTATTTTGTTATATTTATACTAACTTTTTGAATTTTTTGAATTTTTTTAAATTTATATTTGTTTATTTTTCATTTTATTTAAATTTATTAATTATATTTAGATTTGTATAGATTTAGTTATGTCTTATAGTTTCAGTCAATGCTGTAGCTACTTTCAGTTATTTCGATTGAGGAGTCAGGGGCAGAAATGTTGACCTCACTCTCTATCCTAAGGCTTCCATTATTGTAACAAATTGACTTTCTTCCCAAAACTTTATTAGGTCAATATTAGATAGTTAACACTAGTTGTTGTTGTTTCCAGTTAATGAACTCTATTATTAAATACTTTGCTTTGTTCCAAATGATTTTTGTAAGTTATTTTGAGTTTGCATAGATCTGTGCTGTCTTACTAACCTAAAATACAAGTTTAAGTCCTGGATGGTAAGGTGCATCATTTGTTGAGTTGAAAAAATGGATTTGTTTGCCACCATAAATCAACTTAAACCTCACTGAGCCTACAACTTAGGTCTTTTGGTCTTCAGAAATAGATGGATTCAAACTTGGAAGGCTATTTTCTTTATCCTTTTATCAGTTTAATGCTGCTAAAGTGTCCTGAGAGTAATTTTTACAAGTTTACCCATCGACTAATATTTAAAAGGATGTCCGTTGGAGAGGGTACCTAGAAGTAAGGTTCAACTCACAATTTCTTTTATTGATGAAATAATTATTACTACATTATTTGCAGCTGGGGGTAAAGCGGCGCTGTTTGGTGCTGCAGGTTTTGCTGCATTCTCTACGGCCATTGATTACTTCTTGAGATAGCATATGCCAGTGAGATCACAAAGCTTGAGTTGACTAGAAATTTCTTAAACCATTTCTGGTGGCAGTTAACAACCCACTGGGAACTTCACAAGATGGTGGTTATGATAGAGATATCATGCAGACTTGGCTGAGCTATAGTTCCATGCCTCAACAATGCTGCAAAGAAATCTGGTTTATTGAAATTTTAAACCTTGAGACTCAATAAAAGAGAGGCAGAAAGATATAGAAGGTCAAGAAAATATAGCTATGAATGTGAGATGGAACCAAAGGGAACCACAGTCAAAGACCAAGTGAGTCCTCTGCAATATAGCAGGCAGAGAAATATATGAAAGAAGTGAACATACCGTTATTCTGTTCTGTGAGAACTTTGGAATGTCAATGATAACTTCAGATATATTTTCCAATAAAAAAAAGAGTAACTTCACTAGACTGTTACTTGCTTTTAATTCACTTTTGCTCGCTATACATGTATTCATTTCATTCTCCCAATGAAATGGGTGGACTCTAGTTGACAGAGTTTACCAATATGGTTTGAACTGAAAGGGTAAAAAGGTCAAAATGTGTTGCTGTAGTAATTGCAAGATCAATAACAACTGGTGGTTGTTTCAGCGCACGATGGTTGTATGACTAACTGCTTTTTCAAGTCAAACAAATAAATAATTTATCATTGAAAGAGAGGGATAATAGGCAATAAAAATGAAAACAATGTGCCATTTTAGCATTTCTGCATGTGTGAGGCCAGTACCGAATTGAGTGCATCAAAGTAAAGCCCTGGAATTGCATTTAAAGCATCAGATACTGAAAAATTAAGACTTTTACTGTGCCCCAGTTTCATAAGCTTGATTAGGTACCAGATTTTCAGTTATGAGTAAGACGGTGCCACAGTAGTCTCTTCAGACTGCTGTTAAAGAACTTCAGTTACAAGTAAGGTGGTGCCATAGTAGTCTCTTCAGACTGCTGTTAAAGAACATCAGTTAAGGTAAGGTGGTGCCATAGTA
>JAOBRD021026411.1:0-11666 GCA_027575215.2 Hydrozoanthus sils | reverse complement strand
GACACTAAATTCACCAAATGATGCATTTTTTTTGTTCATTTCAAGTAACATGTAAAGTTTTAGTCTTAATTTTGGCACCTCATTGTTATATTAAGCTTTATGAGTACGAATTTTTAGAACATTAACTATTATAAAACTGTTTAAACAGGTAATTGTGAACATTAATATTTTCATTCTGGGTTGAAAGAACCCTTGAAAATCCCTGGAAAATGCGAAAAATTAGCCCTGGAAAGCCCTGGATTTTTGAAATTCTGAAGGTGTACAAACCCTGATATTAAGAGTTAGACTCTGGTCCTACAATTCAAGCTCTGGTGATAGATGCATGTTGCTAGTGCTTAACCCTTTCAGCCCCAAATGTACCAAATGGCATACTGCTAAATTCCCCCAGCTACAAACCATACTTTTCCTGTTACAAGTAAGGAGAAGTTTTGAATAAGCCCCCCCCCCCCTTTTGGGGCTTAATAGAGCATTTACGGTTAAGTAAAAATAAAATAAATACATTAATTGTGGTAGAAATTTATTTTTTCATTTTACACTGTGACCCCCATAATTATGCATGATGACAAGAGTGATGCAGTTAATAGTTAAATATTGTTAAGTTAAAACAAATAATCTTTTACAAGTGCTGACTGCAAACTTGATTTACCTCAGTTTCAGCAACGTTTGTGGAACTAGGCTTGATTGACGAGGTTGCTGTGTTACCAAGAAAGCGGAAAAGATCAAGAATTCACTCTGGAGAAGGAGAATTAGACTCTGCTGAACAGAAGTAGCCAATGTTACTATTCTAACTTATCCTTTGTTTCATCAAGATTCTAAGTTGTAGACTTTTTACAATAAAAACATTTTACTGTTGCACACAAATGAGATGAAAATGAGACAACAAGCATTGTATCAGCCTGATAGCCTTGCTTGAATGATCCTCAAAACAAAAGATTTTGGGCATATGGGCTCAACTGTAATTAAAACAGCTATTTTGGTTTAAAAATAGATAAATAGTGGTGACAGTGTTCTAGCCTGCTAAGGAAACAACAGGGTGCCATTTTGCAGAATGTAACAGCTGTTTCTGGTATCTGCACTCTGATTTGGCAGTTATAAGGCAAGAAATATGACAACAAGCACTGAAATCGCTGAATTTTGGCTCAGCATTACATTGTTTTAAGTGATTGCTCAAAATGCTTAAGAACTAGCTCAGAAAATATTGAGCTGAAATATGAAAACTTTCCGCGTTAATTTGACTACAAATTTCTTTGTGATACAAGGCTGGGGTTCTAAGAAACAATGGGTGCAGGATGACGGTGACAGGGTTTTGGATAAAATGACAGGGCGCCAGGGAAAATGACAGGGTGCCAGGGAAAATGACAGGGCGCCAGGGAAAATGACAGGGTTCTGCCCCTCTTCTTTTAGGCCAGCTAGAACACTGGTTAAACAAATAGAGCTGCTGTCATTCAATTCAGTAAGAAACCATCCATTGAAAAAGCCATACATGAGGCTTTAAGTTGTCAGAATAATTCAGTAAGTTTTAAGTCCAATACCAAATTTTATTTTCTGAACTCCAACTACATGGGAATGTGACATTGAATTGATTCGTGAAACTATTTGAAGAAATTTTTTTATATGGAAAAAGATTAAGATGAGGAAAGGGTGGGGGGGGGGATTCCAAGAGAAAATGAGCTCAACATGTCTTGCTTCAAAAAGGAGGGGGAACTTACTGAAAAGGAGGCTTTAATGGCATAGAAGCTAACTAATAGACTTTAATAGTGTCATTCTGCTTGCATCATGCAATTCTTATTTACTACAAACTTTTTAATATATATAATGATTTTTGTATAAAGTATTTTTAAATATAAATTTTCTTGTTTGAACATTCAGTGCCCGAGTCTTATGGCTTAGAAAAGCCACCTGCTGGAAAGCCATTAAACCATTATAATTATTATATAATTATTATTATCTTCATTATTATTATCGGATTGAATGAAAGTTAACTGTATTATTGCAGGTTTTATATATTTGTAGTTAACTGTTCTTTACTACTTTACAAGAGCATTACAACACTTTTTTTTAAAAATGCCTATGAATTGAAAGATTTCATTACTTTATTGCAGACCTTGCTAAATGAGTATAAATAGCGTTGAAAAATTTTATGAAATTTCTTTATGGTTTTCAAGATATTAACACTATTTTAAGGTTTTCAAGTGAGTGATGCCATCTGACGCTAGTCAGTGTTTCAGGCAAATTTGCATTTTTAAAAATCTGCTGTCAATCCATAACCTTTTCATTATTTTAAGCCAAACTTGGGCTGATGATCTATCTTGAGGTAGATAGACAGTGTTGATAGTTTTTGTAATATTTTGGATATTATTAATAATTTATTTAGTTTCATCATTAGAATAGAATAATTCTACTGATTTTGAATGATACATGACTTTATGTCACTTAGGATATTTTTTATGTGCTTTTATTCCTTCAAAATAATGATTATTACTATTGTTATTATTATTATTATTATTATTATTATTATTATTATTATGATTGTTATTATGGAATCCTGTGAAAATGGCTTACATAACTGTGTTTAAAAATGGACATTATAAAATAATTTAGATTTATAGTGCATTTGCCCTGATTGATTAATAGGTGTGTTTTCATTAGCCTGCACAAACATTGTTTTAATGACAATATTATTTTACAAAAGAAACTAGTAATAATTATTGGAAGTTAGAGAAGTCTGTTGGATGGGGTGGGTAGTAGCTGTGTTTCCTTTCTTTCTTTTCAAAATAATAACTCAAAAAAATGTTTACACAGGCTAATGAAAACACACCAATACATCATTTTACTCATTAATGCAATTTTTTACTTGTTCCAGTCCTTTGTAAGGGTAAAAAGTCAAGTTTGTTGAATTAATGAGACAAAATGCAGTCGAGCAACAATAGTTTGCCCCCACAAAGAACTGAAATGAGTAAAAAATGGTGTGTCAGAGCATGCTTATCAGTTAATCTAAATTATTTTACAAAAATTGTTAATAACAGAGACAGTTTGACTATCAATCTATGAATTTCTAGGTCGGGCTGTTTTCATAGGCTGTAACTGCTTCAGATGTGGCCCCAACCTCATTCCCAGTGTTCTCTCACACCAGAAGGGCAAGTATGAGAGAACCCTGGGAACAAGACCTCTGGTTAGGTACTATATTTTACAAAAATATCACAAACTCTGAAGTTATAGCTTTGGACAGCAAGTTATTACTCAATATTTTCTTTATTGTTTTAATTAAAACCAATGCAAATCATCAAAAAACACTTTCATATTATTTTGGTAACACTAGTTGTACAATTCCTTTGCACTTACAATAAAGTTACTTTTATATTAAATGTTCTACACACACAAACCAAAAGCAATACTTTTGATAACTATGAACATTAGCTGAATTAGTAGGTATTTCAGTCTGAAATATAAAATGAAATTAATTTTTAATGTAAACATATCTTAGGTGTTTCAAAATCTTCAAAACTTCTTATTGAACAATAAACTTATATTGGAAGCACTATAAATCAAAGTAATAAAAAAATCCAAGAGTCTAAAACAAAATGATTGAAAATCATTTGATTGTGGGTAGAGTCTTTCTTTCAATTTTGGTTGCCTCTGAAATAACACAAAATGAAAGTGATGGATAACAAAAGTAAAGATTGTTAAACAGCAGCTTGTATCGTTCCTCGTAATTTCTGTACAGAAGCCCTTTGCTACAAGTCCTTGATACAATTCTTGCTTTTTGCTTCTTTATAAACACAAGCTTCATTACCACCAACGGTTGTGTTCAAACTGTACTCTCAATTTTATTTGCCACGAATTAGAAATGAAGTGTATGCTTGTCTTACCCACCAAGTTCAAACCAAACCCCAGTTGCTTGGCAAATAAAATTAATGGCAAACAAAATTAATGTGGCAATGAAAATCACCAGAAAGCACAATCTTGAAGTGATTTATCATTTCTTACATACAATTTTGGGGTTATGAAATATCAAAGTAGTTCTTTCTAGGCCAAAAAATATGTTTTGGCCAAAAGATTTCACCCATCATGTTTAGTTCTCCTTGAGTGATGAAAGTTTTTGTTTGTATTTTAAGGTCAACTGCAATTCTAACAAACTTTATAAAATATGCTTTTACAACTGGGCCAAACCCAAATCAAACTTTTGGAGTATGGATCCAACTGACCCTAAGTCAAGACAAATAAGTTAAAAAAATTAAAAATGCCTTTTCAAAGAAATTATAAAGTCAAGAGCCACTGGTTTCCAGTACCAGCACCAGTAGCTTACATAATTTAAAACTGCATAAATATGACTTTGCTATTCTTAATTTATAAGTGCAGTTAAACCTAAATTGAACCTCACTACTGAGTTGGTATTACCTTGATTATGATGTAATGTATTTATCAATGTTATGCCAGGGGGGAGGGAAGGGTCAGCCATTTGGTGAAGATTTGGTATTTTGTCGATCTTATGTCAGAATCCTCTAACTGAGGAAAAATGAAATCTAACCTGCAAAAAAATATCTAATTTAGCTTGGTCCTTTTATCTCTGTTTTTTCCTGTCAAAACCATCCCACCAGTGAGTGAAAACTGTCAAATCCCCATAAAATATCAAACCCAAACCCAAACCCCATGGGCACAACATTGATATGAGCATATTAAAACAAAAATACAGTTTTACAAGATAAAGATTCAGAATATTTTCCTGTTATGCATCAGTATTTCATGTTGCACATTAAGTCTTGCATACAAAACTACACAAATGAATTTAGGTCCAACTAATAATGTTCAGTGTATCAGGTCCAAGCACAAAGGTATATTTTACTTTTAAAATATAGCCACTAGCGTGTTCTATGTACAAGATATCACACTAAGTATGGGTTAATGCTAAAACATTAAAAATAAATTGAAGGATTTTTTCTCCTTTGTTCAATTCCCATCATAAAAGTGCTTCTCATGAGCTAGTTCAATCATGCAATTTCAACTACATATGCCAAACAAAGTGCAGATTAATGTTTTGAGTAACTTTCTGTTAATCTTATGGCAAAAAAGCAGTTTTGATACCTAAAATATGACTGTATTTACAACAAATTTACCAACTAATGCTATCACTTTAGTCTGCTATCAGATCGTGGTTTCAGCAGCAAAGATTTGTCAAAGAGATCGTCCTCACTCAGATAGTTTTCAAAGTCATTAAAAAAGTGAAGAATCACCTCATTACTTTCAAACTGGTAGTTCACTAACTTGAATCGTCGAACACTATCCAAAATGTTAAATAGCTGCCACCGCTTGACAAAGTTAACCTTTCCGTCTGGCATTTCATCAGCATTTCCAAGGTAAACAAATGTAACATCTTGAAGAATTAGGCCAAGATATGGAATGCACGGAGCTTCAGAACTTGCAAGAGCTGCACGGTATGTCCTGAAGGAAGATGAACTGTCAATCAAAGCTACATACTCTGCAAGGTTTTCCTGGAGGTTCCGAGGCCAATCAAGTCGCCGGACTGCGGAGCAGTCTAAAGCTGACAGAAGTGCCAACAAAGAGTTGAAGTTGTTAAATCTTCTCAGATGTTTCATGATTTTGAGAAACTTGCTGTACACTTTCTCTCTGTCCTGTTGCTTGTGAAATGAAAGAAGGTATGTTCGGCACCAATAGGAAACCTTATTGAAATGTTCAGTGTAAATGGCCAAGTTTGGACTTTTCTCTTCATTTTGTTCTTTGCCCCATGCCAGAATCTCGGGAAAGTCGATAGCACGAAAATTCTTAGCATCCAAAAGGGTAAGCTGCTTGGCAAGTTCTTCGGAAGGAAAATCAAGGAGAGAGTTCTTTGATTTGGATTCTTTCTGTGGGTTAGGGTGACTGACTGATTGCGTAGTCTTGTAATAGTTCTCACATTTGGGTAGCATCTTCTCTCGCAAATGCTTAGCAACAATAAGGTGACCATTAACCAGATGGCGATAAACCTCGCGAATCAACTGTTCAAGGATAGATTTCTCTACCTTACCTGTCAACTCGCCCACAACTCGCAGCAAAAGAAAAAAAGCACTTTGGCTTGCCTTTTTGTGTCCTCTTTCCTTGAATCTTCGCTCTCTGTACAATAACTTGGCAATGAGATCCTTTGGTGAGATAAATGTTCGATAAGTGGTGAGAAAGGCATCATGAAATGGAGGATCTATTTTGTTTGCTGTGGTTGCATAAACAAGTAATGCATCTATTGCGCCACCAGTAAGCACAGAACTGCCATCCTCCTCCTTGCGTTTAACTAAGAATTTGGTAACATCAAGACAATCTAAAGCTGGTGTAAACTCATCTTCATCAGTGCTACTCAGACTGCTTGAACTAGCACTGATGTTGCTTTCTTGACGAGAAGAAACAATCTCTTCCTCTGTCAAAGATTGCATTTTCTTGTTCAGAGCAATTCCTTCAGACTGTGTCCTAGGGTTCCAATTGAAGTCCAGATGAGGAGGCTGCAATCTTGACGGTGATTTGGGTGACATTCGTAACCTGTTGTCCTGTTGATCAAGGTAACCATTCACCCCATTCGCAGCAAACTCACTGTTTGGCGATGGTGTTGACAGTGTTGTTGAATAAGATCTTGACTCAATAGTAATTGAAGATGATCGCATTAAAACATCTTCAGAAGGTTTTGTGTAATTCCCAAGCAGTTCAATGTAAACCTGAAATGAACGATTCTTTTTAGGAAGCACAGGTGGAGCACGATTGTCCACAACACTGATCAATGATGCCTTGATCACATCTTCTTCATGATCTTGTTCATAAGAATGGATGCTGTCTCCTTCATCAGCTGAGAGAACTGAACTACATGAGCTCTGTGCAGAGTGATAAATTGATCTGGAGCCCTCATTGACAAGGAATCCTCCAGGGGTGCCTGGTGGAGTCCGTATATAGCAACTGTTAGTACTCAAACTGGAAGAATATTCTGTTTCTCTGCAAAAAGATTGATCATTAGGATCCACATAACTTCTAACAACTCGAACACCTGATCTTCCTCCACTCCTCAAGTTATGAGGCATGTCTGGGGGGCTCAAAAGTTTTTCTTGTGAATTGTAAGGGCTGTTTTCTGGCGAGGAGTAGCAATGGTCGTTGATTTGATTGTACGAACCCCTACCAGAATCTCGCAAAAAGCTTACTGGTAAATAAGGTTTTGGGGGAGGCGAATCCCTTGCCCCCATGTTCTCACTCATAATTCCACTAGCATCACTGATTCCACTGTCTCGGCGTCCTTTTAATGTCGCAAAGTCATACTGGAGATCGTCAGCCATAAACGAGGTGTCATCTTCAAACAAAAATATTGAATTTCTAATTTCATCGTGAAGCTCCTGTTTATGAAGTCTTGGGATAACTGCTTCCATCAGCTCTTGTACAGTTGTCTCGACAGCACAGATAAACGGGTCACCTTTTACTATATCCGTATCTGTAGCTCCACGAACTAGCAGCTGGTCCGTCCATTTGATGACATCCCCAATGCATTGGTGCATAGCTCGGCGGAACGGCTTTATGGACTCTTTGCTTGTTTTCTGTCGTATACATGTGTCTAACATGGTGTCTATCTCAGTTATTGATGTCAAAATTAACGAACCGATGTCCGGGATTTTCGCCATTACAATTTGAAGATCGCGTATCTGTAGAACCTTATTAAAGTATCTAACCGCATCACGAATATCTTTGTGGTACTTCTGAAGGTCTTCGAGATCTCGCACGCTTCGCGATTTTTTGATCGATTTTTGCGTTTCTTTACTCACTGTGACTTTCATCTCGCCGTTTTCATTTTGATTCGAGCGTTTCTTGTGAAGTGACGGTCTTCGAAATATTTTCAACATGCCAGGTTTTCTGAAAGACGATGACGAAAGATTCTTTCCCGAGCTTTTCTCGCTTTTACTTCCCTGACCGAGGCGTTTTGACGGAGTTTGATTGGCGGTCGACATCTCGATCCTCGATGCTTCAACACATCTTAGTACAACAGTAACTTTCCTCTGCTGTCAACCCATCGTGCCGTACGGAACTACATAAACTAGAAGGATTAGCCTGCGTACTAGAGGATACGATGCGTGGGAAGTACTTTTCGTCACACCTACGAATACACACGGATGGCGTTCGCTCAGCGAAAGTATTTGAGTACTGACCTCCCTCGCTGTTCGCTTCTTTGGAGCAATCGCACTATGTTTATTCACTCAAACATGTGTTCTTGATAGACTTTAGCTGTTTATTTTGCCTGAATATGCCTGTCGAGGAATTCCTTCACCAGATAGATCAATTTCCTTAAAGTAAATGTACAACTCAGCGACTGACTCCGTAAAGATTACGCTTCGACTCGATATTAAACACAGTCACAGTGTGATGGAGAAGATAAACTAGTCTGGCACTAATTCGTTCGCTGCTGTCCAATCCTATAAAGTCTTCTTCTACATCATGTTCACAAGTGGAATACGCAGTTCAGCAATACATAGCTGACGCCAATTTCTTCGTACTCACACACAGGAAACTCAATAAGTTTTAGAATCGAAAATTACCGAGATTCCTTTCTATTTCGAAGCCCCATCGGAACGTAGAGAGGTAACCGCTGACCATTCAACCTTAATTCTTTGTCTCTCTATTGTCGGTTTTTGTCGCAGAGAAGCAAAACAAATCGCTGATTTTTTTTTTCTCACTTTCTTCATATATGTTATTTGCGTCGTAAACAGTATGTTTGGGTTCATCAGATGTATCGTTTGCTATGGACCGGCTATTAAACTGACATACTAAGTACAGCAAAGTATCACAAACGGATAATCGGCATTTTGCTCTTAAGGCTCGTCTATAGAAGACATCTGCTTGTGTATGTTGTGACTGGTTGCAATATAGTTTTATAACGGAAGCCGCAGAAAACATTAACTGCGAAGTAAAAAAAAGTGCTACATGTTATCCTTTTGTTTTTTTTTATTTCAGAATTACTCAGAATTAGCGTAAACTGTCATAACGGCTTTCTGACCGTCATTTCAACAAACTGTTGAACATGATTATGGTTATGAACGGAAAAACAAAGAAGGTCTTTATATCATTGAATAAGTTATTTTAAGCAAACGGCCTCTCGACATAGTGGACCAAACGTCGCACGTATAGCCGATTGTCTTGCAAAACACGGTGCAATATCATGTTATTGTGGCGTAATGGCTAACGTAAGTCAAGGGAAGATTCTGGAAAGTACTAGGAAATACACATAATATAATAGTTTTGGTTTCACTTCTTTTAAAAAAAAAATATGTTTACCACCATATCCAAACTAGAGTTTCTACACGCGCATAATTGTATGCAAATAATCTTCCGAGTTTTGTGTTGGAATAACAACCTGGGTTTTCAGGGCTTAAATTCCATGCATATATTGTACACAATACATTGCCTTGCACTATCAGTATTCAAATGAAAAAAGAATCTTCTTATAATACGTCTTTTCAAAACTTTACTTTTCTCCAAGAAATAAGTAAGTTGCACGTAAGCTTTAGTTTCAAAATATGTTGATTGGCTGAGCTCCAAATTCCAGCCCAAATGTTTCTTTAACTGATTGCCTAAGTTTGACTGCCAGCTACTTCATGAACCAAACCTGTCCTGAGTCAAGCAAGTTAAAAACACTGTTCTACACCTGCAACATATAAACTGAGATTGCATGCACGAAATGCCTAACTAATATATTAAATATAAAGTGAGATAACAGTATAGGTAATGGTTTTATATAAACACTATAAACTATAATAAATTACACAGGTAACGGTGTCTCGTCATAGAAAAATTAAACTAGGCGGAGGGAAAAACAAGAAACTTCAAACAAACAAACAAACAAACAGTCATACATGTAAACTCGTCAGTGTTTGATTTTTTTTTTTTCTTAAAAAGTGAAATAGCTAGGACGACAGTTTCTGGAATAAACCTTCATTATCCAAAACCGGAAATAAGCAAATGTAGGGATGACGTCACCCCCTGCTACAGCGGACGCAGTTATAAAATGTTGAACATATTTGATATGAGTTGTATACTGTAAAATTTTCGAATTTACGACCTCAGGCGAATAATTAAACACAGAGTATATACTTTTAGATAAATTTCGACCTTTTCTAGGATGTAGGCGTTGAATGAGTAGAGTAATTAATATTCACTTCCTTTCGCCACTGCACTGACAATTAATGTTTCACTAACTAATTACTCACGGGTTGCAAAACGTGTAGTTTCGAATTACCTGCACGTACACGTACCGGCCGGGACAGTTGAAGTAGAACTGGTTATCCAAATAAAATCTTTGTAGTTTTTTGAAAGACAGCAATTTATAAAAAAAAACACTTGACTTAACAACAGAGAGGTTCAATGATATACGGTCAGTGTGTGCGAAAAAATAACCATTTATTAATTACAATAACCTAATTTAAGACGCACTTTAAGAAGTTTGAATTGACGTTTTGAGAGCAATCCAGACGGACTTCAGCCGTGTAAAAAGGTATTTTTAGAGATACGTGATCATCATCGTCATCGCGATCGTGCATGAACGTGATCGTGAAAGCAGATCAACCTTGCTCGACAGGTAGCCTGGGGCGAGACATCTGATCACGGGAACAGATCGAACTGAACAAATTTTCGACATGGGTAGCAACGTGTCACTTGGAATATTATTGTTGCGAAAAGTACAGTTATCACGTTGTTACATTGCAATTCTTAGTTGTACTTAATGAATTCGTCTGTGAAAAACAGGTATGAAACTACAGGTAGTAAGTTTTCGTCAGTAAACGGAGCTACAGTACGAAAGAGGAAACTAAACGTAAGCGGTGATAAAAAAGTCGAAGAGAATATGGTTCCTAAAATTAACGTTGCAGTTGACTGCAATGAGCAGGAGTCATTGGATCGTAATGGTTCACAGATAGTTCACTTTATTAAACATAGACTTCATGAGGACTCAGAAAAGACCATAAAGACTATTGCACCTGAAGTGGTTTCAATTGGGACGTTTGTAGGAAATGAAAACGGGGTTGTAATGAGAGATCTTCATGGCGAGTTTGATGATGATTCCACTTACGACAATGAGCCTTTATTACCATCGTCACCTGATAATCGAGAAGAGCAAGATCAATTAAGGACAAAAATTACTCCCGAAAGTGTTGAAGTCGAAGAAACGTCGTTTACTATAGCTCTTCAAGTACTATTTCCATTTATTGTTGCTGGATTTGGTACAGTCTCGGCTGGGTTGTTGCTGGACTTTGTTCAAGTGAGTATTGTAGATTCAGCAGTATTAAATAGTGGCTATAAGGGGTAAGGAAGTGGTATACCAGAGATAAAATAACTGTTCAGGCAACATATAAACGATTATTAACTAACATGATCAGTTTTAAAATTTATTTTGATTAATTTAAACTTTTATTTCTACTGTCATATTACATATAATTAATATTATTATAAAAAACAACTGGATATTGAATTTTAAGCCATTTGATTGGTTCCCTACTCACTGTATAATATCTCATATACATACTTTTGACCATATATGGAAAACAGCCGCGAAAATCAAAACCAGAGCCGTGTTTACAATTTTTTTTGCCCGAAAAAATCAAAACAGTGGCGGACAACTCAAGATTTGTCGAGGTTTCAAAGTTTTAATTTCTTTAAACAGC
>JAOBRD021026195.1:1298-11666 GCA_027575215.2 Hydrozoanthus sils | reverse complement strand
TAAAGTTTATAATTTGTTCATATTATTTTGCACAGATCTCCATTTAAACCAGCTATGCTGAACTGGAATTTCTGTTTAGATAATGTAAATAAATAAACACCAAAAGAGTTATTTTAATGAAATAAACGACATTTTTTCTTCTTTTAAAAGGTACTTTCTAAGAGACTAAGTTCCTTGATACCGATATACACACATATAACAAACGAGTGATCCATAGCTACTTACTGTTGCTGCAGTGCTGGAACTTGATGTTGTCAATAGCAATGTCGCTCCGAAAACCATTGCCACGGATTCCCTCAAAGATTAGCTGCAACGTCCAACGTAATCATAGTTAACATATATGGACTGGTTAGGAAGCAATGGTTGTATGTATTTTTTGCTTTCTTCTTTTGTTTTCTGGTCTTTGTGTGCACAAAACACAAAAGATTTTAAACCCTAATCAACAAATAGCCAGTAAAAACATTCCCACTAACACCTAAAACAAAGAATGTGCAAGTTCACGGTTCGTGGAACATTCCACTTTATACCGTAAGACACAATTATAAAGATTCAGCAACTATACATTCATTTGAATTTTCGGATCCTCATCTAGCCGTCTTCGGTGGGTAGATCTGCTTGTTAGGTTTTAGCTTAGCTTACTGAAATGAAAACAATCCACCAACTACTATTTGTATACTTCTTCGACTTTATTGCTCTTTTAATAAATTTAAAAGCATTACGAAAAAAAAAGAACTGTAAAGAACTAAAAAAAGGTTCGGCCATACTTTTTTACGTTAAAGGAAAACGAGTTAAAATTAAACTTGATAAATCATTTACTGCATTCACACGCTTGTTTTTATAAAAACCAGTAAATTTGGCCAAGCCTCATTGTTCTTAATTTTTTGACGATTTGCGCCTCAAATTGTTCTTAAAGAAATCCTCCAATGTATAACATTATTGGTCTCAAAAAAAACTTTTATTAAGTCTGTCCATATCAACAGCACAAGTTTAACAATTTTGTGCATATAACTATTGCCAAACAATTTGTTTTAATCAGTTTTACAGTTCGAATTTCCAGCGCGCCGCCATTTTGAATTGTGACGTAACGTAGTTGCAGTGCCAGACTTCCTCTCGTTCTTTGCCATTGTATTCATCAAGAGTGGAGACTGGCACTGCAACCAACCTACGTCACAAAACAAAATAGCGGCGCGCGGGAAATTCTAACCGTAAAACTGATCAAACTAAATTGCTTGGAATTAGTTATACACACAGAGTTATAAAACTTAATCTGCTGAGATGGAAACAGTCTTAAAAAAATGTTTTATTTGAGACCAATAATGTTATACATTGGAGGATTCCTTTAGATTGTTCTCATTTCTATGTATGGTTTACATCGACTAAGCACTAAGTCTAAGGTATTGCAATACATGTATTGGAATATAAAAAATTGCAAGAAACTAACTTCGCAAGTATATACGTGTACAATTTGAAGTAAAGATGATTAAAAGCAAAAAACTGCGAATCAATTTTGTATTGCTAAGTTAAGGCAAAGTTTTAAAAAGATTTAGCTATCGAGCCCAAGCCTCAGCTTATTCTGAAAGTGTTCTTAAATTTTTGCCAATCTGAGCCTCGCTGCTCTGATAAAGTTGTTTTTATAAATTAAACTGAATGATTTGATTCTTTACTTCCAGGGGTGTAACAGAATAACAACAATAGCAAAAACAAAACAATAGAAATATGATAGAAAAAGTAAAAATGTTAAGAGAAAGAATATAAACACAAATGTTTCTACCAGGAAAGCTCCTTGACTGTCATCCAAGAGTTCAGCCTTGTGCCATCTGTTCCCTTGGTTACCAGACACACTGAACACCTTCCGTCGATCCACGTACACATTTAAGGTACCCATGTTTCTACCATACATATGGTAATGAAACTTGATACACGACAAACCGCTGAATATCAGTCTTGGCGTCTCAATTCTTGCTTTTTCTCCGGGTTTTCTTGAGGTAGCCTCCGTGTACATATACTTTCCTAAGACAGAAATATTTGGCAGAGTGTTTTTGATGCTAATGGTAAAAAAATATAAAAAAATTTTTTTACCTCTGATTTATTTAATTATTTTCCAATTTGTTTCTTAATTTTGATTGCTCTTTTTTTCTTACAATAAAAAAGACTGTTTTTTTTATTAAAATTTTAGTTTCTTGATAAGGAAGTCCGGATGACTTCGAAACGTAAAATTTCAATTGCGTTAGTTTTTATTCTAAATATTTTAAAAAGTCTCTGTTAATAAATTTTGATTATGTCAGATAAATCCCCAAAACTTCAGACTTGGATAAAACATGTACTTTCCTAAGACAGATATATTTGGCAGGGTGTTTTTGGTGCTATAATGGTAAAAAAATATAAAACGTTTTTTCACCTCTGATTTATTTAAATATTTTCCAATTTGTTTCTTAATTTTGATTGATTTTTTTTCTTACAATAAATAGGCAATTTTCACTATTGCGTATTTTACTACAGCTACCAGAGACCTTTGTGACGTCTCTTTTGTTTAAGAAATTAAGCCTATTGTTAAAGAATTCTCAGAGGAGTTCGTGCATCTGAATATCAAAAGAAAACTGAAAAGGATTCTGGTAGTTGTAGTACAATGACGCCATAGTGCAAATGGCCTATAAGACTGTTTTTCAATTTAAATTTTAATTTCTTGATAATGAAGTCCGGATGACTTTGAAACGTAAAATTTCAATTGCGTTAGTTTTCATTCTAAATATTTTAAAAAGTCTGTTAATAAATTTTGATTATTTCAGATTAATCCCCAAAACTTCAGACTTAGATAAAACAACTATATTGTTTCTTAGTTTCTAATGGGATTCCAAGATTAATCCCCAAAACTTCAGACTTATATAAAACAACTATATTGTTTCTTAGTTTCTAATGGGATTCCAAGACACGTTTTGATTTTCCATCAATAGGCTGATTTTAGCTGAGGTAATGTTTTTTAACAAAACTTTTCAAATCTAAACCCCTTCAAGTCATAAAACAAAGAACTCTTTGTCTCAAACGACCAATCAAATAAGAGTATACTCATTACCGACAATGACTGAAACTGACAATTCCAACAAAGATGGCGACTATATTTTTTACCACAATGCATTGCGAACCTTACACCCTAAATGAAGCTCGGGGAGGATAACATTTGGTAAAACTCTTCCTTGAACTAACAAGACTCTTTGTGTCAAATTTAAAGCCCCTATCAAGCTTAATTTTTTACTATTTAGATTAAAACTGTTGTCAGCTAATAACTCAAAATTCGATATGAAAAAAGATTTCCACGTCATAAGTACGAAGTGTAAATTTTGACCAAGCAGGTTTCTCTTTCCCAAACAAAAGAAATTGTCTAAACTTCAAATACTACCACGAGAGTAGCTCAGAACTCTACAGCATTTTTCAACTGTTAATTGATAACAAAGTGTTAATAAGAAGATAGATCTTTTCAGTCCCAGCTGCGCATGCGCTAGTAAATTTTCCATACTAGAACCCATTCTTTTTATGAAACAAGGTTTGTGGAAAATTCATATTTTTCATCTGTAATTCGCTCTGTTTGATCAATTCCCATTTTCTCATTACCAAATGTTTTAATTTTTATGTGTTGTGTAAGGAGAAATTCGGCGTTGAAAAACTGGCTGGAGCTGATCATGAAAAGGTTGAGTTATGTAAGGGAAGTTAGGTGTTGATAAACTGGCTGGGCCTGAAAGGGTTGAGTTATGTAAGGAGAAGTTAGGTGTTGATGAACTGGCTGGGGCTGAATGGGTTGAGTTATCTATGGAGAGGTTGGGTGTTGATAAACTGACTGAGACTGAAAGGACTGAGCTATGTAAGGGGAAGTTAGATTTTGATAATTGACTGGGCCTGAAAGGGTTGAGTTATGTAAGGAGAAGTTAGGTGTTGATAATTGACTGGGACTGAAAGGGTTGAGTTATCTATGGAGAGGTTTAGTGTTGATAAACTGACTGAGACTGACAGGGCTGAGATATGTAAGGGGGAGATAGATGTTGATAGTTGACTGGGCCTAAAAGGGTCGAATACAACAAACGTTTTCAAAAACATTACAATACATGTAGCTAACCTGTTTTACTAAGGTCTGCGCTGGGCCCAGTGCCGTGGGACGGGGTTTTGCCAGATCGAAGATACCAGTCGAAGTCGTCAGTTTTCCGCTGGACCATGCCGCACAGACCGCGATTAAAAGTGCATTCGAATGTGGATACTGGCCCCGGTGGCAGGGTTGGTGCTGGGAGAAAAAAAATTGTTAACCGTTTGGAAGGAAAGTCTCAGTTTGGGTGGAGGAGGAGCGGCTAGTCGGACAGAACAAAGTTTATAAACAAATTAAGAGCTTCAAGCTTGGGTACCCTCAGAAGTCACAAAACCAGATATCGCAAAGCCAAACCACAAAAAGACAAGGTTTCTGGTATCAACTTCTTTAAGACAATTTATCAGTTTGGCAGATTCCAAATACAAAGAGCTTCATATTCCAGTTATAACAGAAAATGGAACCAAATAGCTGTTTTGCAAATTTAACGCCTCGATGCTCATAAAACAAAACCATTCAGTCGAGGACAAGTTCTTAAAAATACAGTCAATGTATTAGAAGCTAAAACTTGACCTCGACATAAAGGCTTTGTTCGCAAGCAGTGGAGCGTGTCCGCAACTTGGCCATTCGGTTTCTTTTATTCTATTATCTACAGGAACCACGAAGAATGCAAGAATATATGTGCAACGAGTCCAAGAAACACAGGTATTTTCTAAGGTTTTAACAAAACGTACGCCTAATATAGTCGATACAGCCGACTGGTTATAAAACCATTGTTGTAGGTCTTTGTTTCTCGTTTTCTTTTGTTTACTTGTGTTGAAGGTGCACAAAATACAAAAGGTTTTGAAATGTAAATCAACAAATAGGCAGTCAAAAAATTTTCATTAACACCTGAAACAAAGAATGTGCACCCTCACGGTTCCTTCATCCTACAACAAAGCATTTTCTTTGTATTTTCCTTTTGAAGTTTGCCGGTTTTCATAACCAGTCGACTATTTTAACTATGCTTACACCAAGTACTTACGAGGAGTTGTCAGGGTCGCTGAGCAAGGCCCCACAGTGACGTCATCCAGAGCTAAATCACTACGATAGCTGCGCCCCCTGATACCTTCGAACACCAACTGTGGAGAAGATAAGACCAAAACGATTCTTGACGAGTATAGACAGGCGAGTTTTTGTTTCCATATTTTACCCCATTAGCGTACGAATTCTTTTTTTCCAATTCAGTTACAGAAACAAAGCTTCTTAATAATGAAATGTTTCTACAAAACAAACGTTCTCTTATAATAAGGGATTAATATTCTGAGCAATCCTTTCTTGATGTGGTTTAAAAATCTGAAATCTTACAAAGAGTTTAAGGCTCGTATCTTTCTTGCCTCTAGCTGTTTTGCATTTTTTGAGTGGCGATTTCTTCTTTAAAATACACTTATATAGAACAAGTCCAAAAGTTCGTTCAGTTGTTAATTTTGATTGTATGCCAATGAAGCAAAATGTAAATAATTACGTCAGCATAAATTCGTCTATAGATACTGGTTCCTTTCACTTCGAATTCACTCAGCGGTATTTCGAGCTTATACTACAAAGATACACAACTTTCGGGTGATACCGTTAGAAAAAGAAACTGTTCATTGTCCTATCCTAAAGTTCATTATCCTTCTGAAACTAAGGGCAAAAGATTGTCCAATAGGATTAACTCCTTCACTTTGAAGAGAGAAAACAATATATTGGAAGACATTTGCAGCTAACACTTAACGCATCAAAAATACACGATTCACCACCACTGTAAAATTTAAAATGCTGGAATGTGTTCTATTAGCCAAATCGGGTTGTTGCCAGTTTGAAGCTTGCTCTAGCGATATGTATCAACATTAGAAACATTAAGATTGAATTATTTTGAAAATATCACAAAACCGCAGACCGCAGGTAAGTTTTGGTATTACAATTTGGTGGTAATGTTGCCAATTCATCAAAAAAATACTACAAATATCACAGCCTCCCAGAGGTTGACACTCGAAATGCGAACGTCAAACGGCGCGGAAAGTGCAAGCTCACGTGACATTTTGACGTTTGCGGGAATTGCAGAAAAACCCTCAATCTTAATGTCCCTAATTGCATCTTTCACACTAACCGGTAATATGTTTTTCATATACACAATGGCACGACCTTTTTTCCACCGGTTCCCACGGTTACCAGATAAGCTGAAAATTCTTTTTTGACCCACATACACGTTCAGAGTTCCCATGCTTGCCCCGTACATATGATAGTAAAAGTCTACACACGTGAGCCCAACAAATAGAATGTGTTTGGAAATCCTTGCTTCGTCTCCCTCTTTGCGGGGATGGGAGGCCTCGATATAAGCGTATATACCTGTGTGAAGTGAATAGAACATTTACCATTTCAAATGTCGGTAGCCTTAAGTTTTGAAAAAATATAACAATCCAAATTGCCTTGTTTAGCTGCAATCATTCGTTAGTTTTGTCGAGTACGGTTATTTTTCATTAGTTTCAATGCTATTCTTGGTTTGCACGCACTCCATCGAGACGTGAAAGACAAAACACGAAGCGGCCATGTTGGCGTCCTACACAAAAGAAAAAATTTAATTTTTTTTTGCTCAATAATACAAACATGGCCGCTATGACGTCCTGTGAAAACCGGCAACAGTTGCTACTTGACAATCTTGCTAAAAATTATCTTGCATACTCTTTGCAGCTAGGGTCACGTGACCAAGGCCTTCTTAAACCAATCAGCTACGACAAAATGGTATCCGGAAATTTGCTGAGAAAAATTTTAATTTTATATTTGCTGTCATTTCAGTACTTAACATTGAGACTTGAAACTATGCCTTCTAAGGTTAACTTGCCCTTTCCAGTTTTGAACACCATTTCGTAATAGCTGATGAATTTAAGGCGGGTGTGGTCACGTGACCTCTAACTTGCAAATGGCCTATTCCTTGCTAAACATACATCCTTGGATGGAAAGCAACCTCTTCGGTAAAGAAAAACGGGTCAGGTTTAAGCATGGTTAGGGGAAAGTAGAGTACTCAAAACCTAGGGTAGGGAAATAGGCTGTTAAGAAAAGAAAGCATAATGACATATTGTGCTAGGTAAGAATGGTACTACAAAGGAGAAAGAGTCTAGAAGGACAACAAAACTTACGAGGCACGTAAGGAAACACTTGGTTTTCTTTACGAGTTAGAATATAACAAACTTACACAACATAGGACTTGTATCTCACCTTTTCCAGTAGTATGGTCGCGTTTAGGCCCCGTACCAGGAGATGGCGTCCTGCCTCTCCTTAGACTCCAGTCGAACTGATCAGAGTTCAACTGTCTAAAGCCGCAGAAACCACTTTCGAAATCGCATTTTAAGTTACCTTGGGAACAATGCACAAAGCAAAGAAAGTGTACAATTTAGGTAGTCACAAGTGAAAGTTGTTTAGATCTTATGTTATACTCGTGTTTAACTTTTACTGTGATGCTTATTGTTCCACTGTCTTGTAATTAATATCTAGTAAAGTCATCTGGAAGTAACTAAACTCCATCTTGCCCTTGTTAGGCCGGACGTTTATTCAAGAATCATTTACCTATTAAAGAGGGCTTTCAACTTTCTTCCGACCTGTGAGATGTTAGGCTTTAATGGAATTGAAGGGGAAGAGTTTTATTATTACACTGTCGCCCCCTTTTAATATTAGGTTAAAGTGCCTCCGAAATATAAAATTTTATTGCCTCAAAGGATAGACCTTGCTAACTAAGAAATAGAGGTGAAAAAAAAATTGTCAAAATATTCTCTGGTTCTCGATTTTGAAACATTTTAATGTTTAAAACTAATGACGTCACAGGTGTAACAGTCAAATTTGCATTTTTTAAAATCTGCTGCCAATCCATACCTTTGGATGAAATTAAACCAAACTTGGGTTGATGATGTATCAAGAGGTTTTCTTCAGAATAGTAGTAATTTCACATCGTCATAACAACAAACTCGGTTCCAGACCCCATTCCTTTACAACAAATTTTCTGCTATTCCAAAAACTTTCACAAAGGGAGTTATACTAAATCTTCGTTTTCTTCTTTTACATGATAAGAAGAACAGAAATTATGTTGTAAATTGTTGCACAACTTCTGGTTTGACGGAAAAGCTCGTATAATTCAAAGTTCTCATTTGGAGCCTGAAAACCAGTTTGTTGCCATGACAACTAAAATTAGTAACAATTTTGATGAAAACCTCGAGATACATCATCAGCTCAAGTTTGGTTTTAATTCCTCCAAAGATTCATCAGTTAAAAATATTAAAATTACCATAAACGATTTTGACAAAATTGTTTCACCGCTATTCCTCATTTAGCAAGTCCATCCGCTGAGATAATAAATTTTCTCATTTCATAGGAACTTTAAGAGCTTGGTGCAAATCACTGCAACGTAACTTGTCTTTATCCAATGCCAGGAAACCTTTTCATCTTCCGAAGTTGACTTTTTAATCAACTCTTATCTTCTCATTACCAAATGTCTTATTTTCTATGTGTTAGGTAAGGAGAAGTTGAATGTTGATAACCGACCTAATACCATTAACCCTTTCAGTTCAAGATGTATTGGTAAATTCTCCCAACTAGAGCCCATACATTTTAAAGAACAAGTTTGGGAGAATTTTACTTTTCATCTTCAGAAGTTGACTTTTTTGATCAACTCTTGTTTTCTCATTACCAAATGTCTTATTTTCTAGATGTTATGTAAGGAGAAGTTAGATGTTGATAACTTACTTGGAATGAAACAAGGAGCGACTGTGACGTCATCGATAGCCAAGTCACTTTTGTAGTTTGATCCTATAGTGCCTTCAAAAATCAGCTGTGCGAACAACACACAACAGAAATATAAATTGAGTACTCTATCTTCTTGGTTATAGCGCTAACAGATAACATTATCTGTGCAGTGGCTGACAAGTAGGGCTTTCAACTGCGAGAGCTTTTTTGCAATTCAAAGGCAGATTGTTACGTAACTTTACACCATTTAGAAAGAAAGTATACAAGTGGTAATTTTGTAATACTATCGGAGCTAACCAATAAACTTGATTACTCTGCCGCCCTTGGAGAGAACACAGTATAGAATAGAATTAACTTTTTAATTCCATTTTAATCAATTTAACACGAAAATAAGGGTTGTAGCCCCCATTCTTACAGAAATCACATGAATAATACAGTGATGCAGGGACAAGCAAAGATTTCCAAACCCTTGGTGTAAACTATACAAAAGCAAGAAAGTTACATTGAAAGTGAATGTTATCATTCACCAAGATTTGATTGTAATTTCTTAACAATACACAGACTTTTCGAATAAAAACAACAGTCTTCATCAGTGAAGTTGGTCACGTGGCAGTTCACGGTCACGTGATATCTAAATCTACATGTTTTCAGGGCAATATCCCTAGGGAGCGCAACACGGGGCAACTTCGATCAATGGATTTCTTCACCAATGAAGACTGATACTTTTGTTTGAAACATCATCAATATTTATTAAGATTCAAAATTAAAAAAATTGATTTTACACCTTTCAAGTTACATTCCTCTACAGTTTTCGCAAATGTTTGTACACTTGCACTTACAGGATAGAATCCGTTCTTGCTAACAATTATCTTTGCCTGTATCCATCTGTTGCCCTTGTTACCAGACACGTGAAAAACATGATTATGTCCAACAAAGACATCCAGACTTCCCATGGTGAGGCCGTACAAATGATAGAAGAACGTAACACAAGTCGTCCCACTAAATTGCAAGATTTTCGATAGTATTGCGTAGTTTCCTGTCTGCCGAGGGTAAGAGGCCTCGATGTACAAGTATTTACCTTCAAAAACAATAAGTTTTGGAGCTGGTTAGTGCTCCCTCTATTAAGCGAGGCAAAACTTGCGACTATGTCAATGATGAGATGCGATACTTCATAGCGTGTATAGGAAAGAAAATTGGTTACAATAATAATCGACAACGTTTTCGATACAAATTTTTACCTCTACCACTTGTAGTTGTATGGTCGCCACTTGGTCCCGTTCCAGATGAAGGAGTTCGCCCGCGCTGCAGAGACCAGTCAAACCTGTCATTTGTTTCTTGTTTGAAGCCGCACAACCCGTTGTCAAAACTACACCGAAATGTTTCTAGAAAGTAAACATCAGTAATCTTTGGTTAAAGAACATTAAACAGGATGTAGGATGTATACTTAAAGCATAGGAGTTTAACGAATAGTCTGATGATCCAAAAGGATCGTAGTTACAAAATTAGGTGACTGAGAAATTTCAAACACATTACTTAATTTTCATGAAAAA
>JAOBRD021026089.1:0-11667 GCA_027575215.2 Hydrozoanthus sils | reverse complement strand
TATGGGGAATTGGATCAGTTTACCTGCTTTTACAAACAAGGTGGCTGGATGCACTACCCACTGAGCTACAGGAACTCGTATGGGGAATTGGATCAGTTTACCTGCTTTTACAAACAAGGTGGCTGGATGCACTACCCACTGAGCTACAGGAACTCGTATGGGGAATTGGGTCAATTAACCTGGTTTTACAAATAAAGTGGCTGGACGCACTACCCAACGAACTACAGGAACTCACATGGGGAATTGTATTGATTAGCCTGGCTCTACTTGATGGCTGGATATTACCCACTGAGTTACTAAAAGAAAACAGGGTAAAAAAATTTGGTTCTAGAAGATTGTTCCTGTTATTAACTCGAAGACTACTTGTTCTTAAGTTCAGTTTGGGAAATTCTTACTGTAACAGAAGGTCGATTGTATTTGCTGCTTTAACACTACAGTCACAAAACTTCGTCTACAACAAAAGGATCAACTTACAGCATGATCCATTTCAACTCCTCGACCACCTTGGTAATGAAGTTGTCCCAGACCAACCTGTATAAATAGCACATGGTAAACTAAGTTAAATTATGGTCTATTATTAACCTTTAGCCTGTGGGTGTAAAAGAAGCACTGCTAAACTTGTGCATTCAGTTTTATCTAAAGTTCAACGATTATCCAAACTTAAGAAAACAAACCTGTGCCTGGACATCTCCTTTGTCAGCTAAGAATTGGTAGTACTGTATAAGGTCCTCATCCAGTACTGCTCCTGTGCCACCCTGAAACCATGCACACCATTGTTACATCATTGGCTTGCAAGAACCTTTTTTTAAATTCTTATTTCCACAAGATATCTTTGTTACAATTTTTTTTTTCAATAAGAAGCAACTAAACTATTAACAAAAAGAAATAGATAATTAGGTTTTTAAACTTTTTCCACTGTGCCTCAAATCAGGAGTTAGTATGTATTTTAGCAGTAAGTTTTTTGATACTACACATATATTGCAAATATCTTTAATGATAGTTGAAAGATATAGAACATCCTTCCAGTTTGCTCTTGTATATATAGTTCTTAACTACAATTATTACAAAGTCAAGAACTGGTAGTACTTATATGATTAACAACATTTTCAAAAACTCAATCTTTCTAATCATCATCAAACTCAACTACCCCTCCAACTTATGCTGTTATGCAGCTGTACCATAGAAAGCCAAGAGCATAGTCACTCTGTTCAGAGCTCTCATACAGCAATTATTTTTCATTCAGTGGAAGGAAATCATTATCTTAATCCAACATTTTTCAAGCACCTCTTAAGCCATTCTATGAGAATTCTAGATGGATTTGTGAAGGATGATATCTGCTAGTAAGATTACGGGAAAACAAATTGCAATCTGCTGAAGTGACTACATTCACAACTTGGCTATATGATTAGGAAGAAAGTGCTCCACAAGTTGAATGTGCAGAATAATTTTGAGTCACTGAAGGGAATCAAACCTGCAACCCTCTGATTACTGGTCAGATGCTCTACCCACTGAGCTAAAAACTTTAATCTGGTTTTTCAATAGCCAGTATTTGCTGTACAGCAAATTATGTCAATCAAGTAACAGTGTCAAGCACACCAAGTAAAATAAATTTTTATAGTAAAGAATTTGGGTTACCCTTTTCCACATGGGCAAGAGAAAGGATTTTAAGAAGGTTACCAAAAAATCCAAATACTTGTTACATGGAAAAATAATGCTCTCTCAGCTCCCTTTGTGGAGAACTCTGAGCAAATCAAGGCAAACTAAGTGTTCCTCTGTTCTCCTTGAACAAATGAAGGCTACTCCTTCTCAACTGACTCACCTGCTCTTCTTCCTCGATAAGTCGTATTCTCTGTACCGCTGAGCCACCAGTTAGTGACACATCCTCAGCCACTATAACACAGCCCAAAAATATAAAATCAACAGTCATTATATCATCTTTTAACATGGTCTGACATGAACTTCCTATTCAGCAGACATAACCTGTTGTGGCTAACAGCTGTCTTTCAGATTCCCAGGACATGGTTTCTGGGGTTCCCCAGGTATCAGTGTTGGGACAGTTACTGCTTATAAGGTTTGTAAGTGATCTCCTGTCTTGACAGCTCATAGCAACACCATTCATCCCGTATTGTTGATGGTGCAGCCTTGTTTTATGCCCCCAAAGATGTGAATATGATAATAATTGGTCATACACTCCAAAAAGACCTTCTGGCCTTGAATTCTTGGTTCATAGGCAAAAATATGATTGTCAATTGTACTAAAACAAGTAATTAATGGTCACTGGTTCTAGTTATTGCTTAGCATGACCTTTCAACCTCTACTTATTGTCAGGAACTATGCTATAAGCCAGGGATTTAACTAAATACTCAGACTTATATGGATGCCTGAATGAATGAGTTTGATCACATGGATCCTGTTATAGTTTAGTTTAAGATTATATAAGAATTAAGATCAAATATTTCAGCAATGAGGCTTGTAATCAAATACAAGTTACAATGCAAGCTGTCAAAATGCTGACAAAAACTTAGATTAGGTTACTTTATTTTCTAATTAAAACCTAATAATTTTTTTAAATCTAAAGCACCACCTTTAAGTAAATAAGTAAAAACTTTCTGAAACCTGTAGGAAATATCAAAAGTTATTATTAAAATTATTGTTATTTTTACAATTTTTACAACACTATCTTTGAAGTAAAGAACACCCAATTTTCAAATTAGTTGCTTTGTATAAATCAGGCATTTGTTATCTGGTGATCAATTGTTTGTCCAAAACCTTGCTCGGCAAATCTCTATGGTAACCAAGGAATCAAAGCATAATTATTTCCAAGTGCAAAACCTCAGCTCAAATCAGCAAGCCTGGACTAACCTTTGTTTGAAACCTTGCGATAAAATGTCAGTGCTGATTCACAGTTTTGACTGACTCCGACCCCTGCCCAGTGGCGGTAACCCTAGCAACATCATCAACAACACTCATTAACTTTATCAACATCGGCAATGTGTTTTAAATGGAGATCAGTGATTTTAAGAATCTTCTATGTTTTGAAAAGATCAATCGATCAATGAAAGAAGTTTATAGAAAGTCACAAAATGGAATGGTTCACAAAGCCATCAAATAAATATAATCGCAATAAGGTTTCAGGATGATCAAAATCAACTTTTGCCTAAATAAAATGAAAAGTGTCTCTCAACATAACTTTAGCCACCAATGCAAACCTTACTTTTTTTTAAAAGAGAAATTAAAAAGAATTGGCTTAATTTTCAAAAACCAAATTTGCTTGGTGAGTTACTGCATTCCCATGCTATAGACACTTGTTCATTTATTTTAGTCAAAATAGAAAGAGAAAACATTGTATTGATCAAGCAACTAGTTAGAACTGCAACAATCACTAGTTAATAATGGCTTTATCCCAGGACTCTGTTCTTACCATGGCCATCTGAGCTTTGAGGTCACCTCCTAGACCTGCAAACATGTTGTATACTAGAGCCTTTGCCTGACTGGAATTCACTCCAATACCAGTGGCGTGCAGGAACCCAAGTCCCTGGTCAATATAATAATATTCATAACACTAATCAGTGCCTTGTAAAAATACTCAGAAAACCGTTTAACAGTTTAGAGTTCTAATAAAAATCTACTACTGACAGGAAATGCTATAAATTTCTCTGAACAAAAAGTTTACTTTAACATGCTTTGAGAATATATCACTGTCAATACGACTGATATTACTATCATCTTAATTGTCACTATTACTTAATGCACCAAAGGCTCTATTACCTTTGTACCACTACCGCCTTAATCATCAGCACATCACCATTAAATTAAATAATAAATCTTTTTTTTGGCATCAACAAATTACATTTATCCTCTTAAAAATCACCATTACACTGGTTACCAACTAACCCCTTGATAATTACCACTGTCCCACCACCACCTTATAATCACATTTGTCAACTCTTTAATCATCACCATCACAACACAATCTTAGTAATCACCAGAATCTTTATCAAACATTTACCATGGCAATCATTTGTCCAAACCATTATCATATCACTAACATAAAAACTATTACCACAACCATTAATGTTCCCATCCCTATCTCTAATCCTTCCATCTTAACCTTCACCATAATTGTCATGTCAAACAGACCATCACTATCAGTATTACCATTACCATCTCATCACTCATCATACCAGACCATCACTATCAGTATTACCATTGCCATCCCATCACTCATCATACCAGACCATCACTATCAGTATTACCATTACCATCCCATCACTCATCATACCAAACCATCACTATCAGTATTACCATTACCATCTCATCACTCATCATACCAGACCATCACTATCAGTATTACCATTGCCATCCCATCACTCATCATACCAGACCATCACTATCAGTATTACCAGTACCATCTCATCACTCATCATACCAGACCATCACTATCAGTATTACCATTACCATCTCATCACCCATCATACCAAACCATCACTATCAACTGGTATCACCATCACCATCATTGTCATCATACCAGACCATCACTATCAGTATTACTGTCACCAACATTGTTATCATATCACAGACCTAACAGTATTACCATCACTAGCAATGTCAACATCATCAAAAACCATGATAATCACTATTGCTGCCACCATCATTGTCTTCATACCAGACCATCATCAGTATTAAATTGTCATCATATCCAGGCCTTACCATCAGTATTACCATCACTGCTTATGTCAACATCATCATCACCAACCATGACAACCACTATTAATAACAATCACCAGTGTACTCATATCCAGACCTCACCATCAGTATTACCATCACCATCACTCATCCTAGTGAAATTGACATCATTCAGACCTTACCCAACATTGACATCATTCAGACCTTACCTTCAGCATTGTTATCATTACCATTGTTGACATCATCATCACCACCAACAATAATCACCATTACCATACCATCCTTAGTGATTACCAGACCATCACCATTAGTATTACCATTACCATCATTTTCATCATACCAGACCTTAGCATCATCATCACTGTCATCATACCAGACTGTAGCATCACCATTGTCAATAAACAAGACCGTCACCAGCAGTATTACCATCACCAGCATTGACATCATTCAGACCTTACCATCAGAATCACCACTACCTATGTCAACATCATCATTATCAACTATGACGACCACTATAACCATCATTGTCATCATACCAGACCATCACCAGTAGTGTTACCATCACCAACATTGTCATCATTCAGACCTTATCATCAGTACCATCATTATTACCAATGTTGACATCACCACCACAAACAATAACAAATATCACTATTACCATCATTGTCATCATACAAGACCATCACAAGCAGTATTACCATCACCAACATTGACATCATTCAGACCTTATCACCAGTATTGTCATCATTACCAATGTTGACATCATCATCACCAATAATAACAAATATCACCAGGATCACCATCATTGTCATCATACCAGGCCATCACCAGCAGTATTACCATCACCAACATTGACATCATTCAGACGTAACCATCAGCATTGTAATCATTACCATTGTTGACATCATCACCACCAACAATAATCACCATTACCATACCATCAATGTTGCCACCATCATCCTTACCTGCTGTCCAACTGGGGAACCTTTATCAGCCAGCATGGTAAATATTTCACGTGCCTTAGAAATATTTCGAGGGAGATGGTCCCCATACTAGAAAACAAAAATAGAATTATAAGAGTTAACGTACAAATCTATGAAGATCTTAAACAAAAATCACTAGCAGTGGACCTTTGATTTCAAAATATTTACCAAAAATAAAAAGATTGATTGTGACTTAAAGTTTCTATAAAGTTTAATTTTTTACTTTTTAGATTAAAACTGTTGTCACCAATGAACTCAAAATTCAAGGATCTCAGGTTACAAATACAAAATCAGAAAATATGTTGGTTTTCCAAGACTGGGAAAAAATTGAAAAATTAATTGGTGTATAATAATTCAACTATCACATTGATCTATGATGTATGTAAATTATATAAAAGGAAATGTAAATAAATAAAAAATTCAAAAATAAAAAAAGATCTGAGGTTTTATCTGGTCCAGTGGATAATAAACATAGAAAACGTTTTTACACAGAAGCATTTTCAAGCACGACTAGAGCAGAGAGCCATAAATAGAAAATGAAGCCACCTTTTAGATCACCTACCAAGTATGAAAATGCAACCATCTCGAGTGCTTTGGTGTTGTTGTGGTTGATTGCAGCATCTTCTAACAGTTTGTAGGCACTTGGAGAGGAAACAAATTGTAATAATATATCAACAATCAATCTAAAATCTCTTGTTGTCACTCAGTATACTGAGGATATACATTTGACTTCAATCACCTTCTTGTTTCACAATTCATATGAAAGCTAACTGCAATTTTGCTGCCAATTCTGGTTTCTGGTTGGGGTATTTGCAGCTAGAAAATTTTATATTCCTGACTGCAACAAGAGCCATGGATAAGGGTACAACACAATGTTCTCAAGATGTACAAGAACCTGCAATAACTGTAAAACTCCATCCAAGCTGTATTAATCCCCAACTCGACCAATTTCCACATTAATCAATTCAGATTGCAGGAATAATAGTTGAGAGAGTCAGTAAAAAGGATAAAAAATACTTGGAATAGCTTTGGACATTTTGCAAAAGGACAGCTGGAGAAACATATTTTGAATTTTAAGATATTCTTTTTCAATAAAATTCTACAAAACTGGCACCAAAACCGAGGCCATGGTAGGTCCATACATAAACTGAGATCACAGTTTTTCTCCATACAGATCTCATGGCCTCAAATAACACTTTAATTTTTACCCGTTTTTGGTGTCATTTTATTGAAAAAGATGTAAGTTCAGACTGACCAAGGACAAGATTGTAGAATTCCACCTGCTCATGAAACCAATCAAATTGCAGGATTCATTTCATCTTTCCTGCTCACATGCCTCAAAAAAATAAGGCATGTTAAGACCAAGAAAAATGTCAAGGTATACTTACTCCTTGTATAATGGTTTGTGGGTGTTGTTTAGCAGTATCATGGCATCTTTGTACAGCATAGAACCAGCTTCTTCTACATTGAGAATAATGTTACATGGGATTAAAAAAAATTCCCAAAATTTCCTGGCTCTATTTTAACAAAACTTAAAAGTGGTAAAAATTTCACCAAGTTGGTTTATAGAAATAAAGAGATGGCCCAAAAATCTGCTGGTCCAGTCAAAAATCTGGTATGTATTCTAAACCCAACAATGGTTTAATAGTTGAAAAACAAACAATTATAGTTAGCATTCATCATTAAAAATGCGTTTTAAACAGAACATCTAGAACCTGTTAGGTTGTTCATTTCTCCGAGACCCTTCATATATCAGTTTTCACCTGATCTCAAAAACAAATTGAATTTGCTTGGCTTTCACCATGAATTTATTTTACGTCAACCAGTCTTCTTTCTTGTTTAATAAACCTTAGCTAGAAATTATAAAAATATCAAACACCAAAGAGTACAATATATCACAACTTTACATGATTCTAATAAAGATATCACTATCAACTGTATTCTAAAATGAAATAGATGAGTATAGACTCAAAGCAAATCAACAATTGTCACAGAGTACATACAAAACACTTATTTTGTTACCTTTAAGTTCAATATTTTCTTTATCAATGTCCTGATTTTCTTCTAAAAGAGAACAACCAAGTTTTAAAGCTGTCAGCATGTGTAATACACACAAACTTGTCTATAACACAAAGCAAAAGAGCAAGAATGATGCACATAGAAATACTTTGTGTTGGTTGTCAAGATTTTAGACAAACAAAATTTTAAAGTTCTTTGTTTTGGAAAATATTTCTAATAAAGGTATGACACTGCATTTTGTAAAAGAAAATATGAGAAATTTTCATTAACTTTCTTAAGTAACAAAACACAATCAAATGTTTTCTGCCTCAAGCTGCAAAAATGTTGAATAAAGTGCTTAACTGACCATTTTCTCAAACATCAGAGCTTGGAGTTTGTCTACAACATACTGTCTGCATATCAATCTGTCAGTTAGAACAACTTTTGTCTTGAAAACAACATGAAAGGTATACCCATTTGCTTTTTAAATGGGAATTCAATTCTACATGACCTACTGCTGTTATCAAATATTAAACAGCACGAAAGGTAATCACATTACTTATTACATGGTTATTTTCTGTAGGCTCTGCTGCAGTTATAATGAGGTTATACCAGATTTATAATTAAGCTACTTATACTGTACATCATAATAAAAAGTTATGTTAAACTGAATCAAAGGAAATTATATTGCTTATCAATTAATGGTTATTGTCCAAGCTCTGCTGCAGTTATCACTGGGTTGTACCAGATAAAACAACTAGTTAATGATACCAATATGCAAATCCTCGATTAAACACCAGGGTGCTTGTTTCATATTCACAGTTTAAGGTGCAGTGCTTATTCAAAGAGTTGTGCTTATGCAAGTGCAGCGATGTCGAGCAGTAATACATGCAACAGAGATCAACCTTCTTACAATTTATCTTTCTAATATTACAATCAAAGCTCAGGCTTGGGCGTTCATGTACGCAAATAAAATATGAGTTGCGAAAGCACTTGCTTCACTTTCAGTTACTGTTGAGTTTTCACAATTTGAGGTGCTAATCCTACATTCAACTCTCCTCCTTTATTGGAGTTAGGACTAGCCAGCTGTTACCTCACTTACGAGATCTCCAAGCAATAACCGTAAGTGGAATGACAGCCTTGAAGCCCTTCAGAGTAAAAGAAACTGTTGATCATCATGCCAGACCTGGAGGGGTCTTGTTGAAATTAATCTAGTAGCTGTCAGGAAGATTTCCTGGAAAAAACTTCCAAAATTAATAAGGATAGTGCAAACACTTGTCAATGTCTCACGTAGCACTAACGGCCAGGAAGAAGAAGAAGAAGAAGATGGTAAAAACTAGAATGAAATGCCAAAACAAAAATGTTCAGTTTTCATTTTGGGTTAAACAAACTAAAACACCTAGTTTCCCTTGGTTAGCAAACTTTTTCATCACCTTGTAAATGCTTGATCTCACTTTGCAAGTGCTCTCGCTCTTTTATAATTCTGTCTTCATCCATATAGTTCTCATCTCCATCATTTTGGTCACCATCATCACGACCCATGTCTTCATCTTCATTCAAACCTATATCATCAGAATGTAGATCATCACCATGTTTCATGGATTCATCAAGGTCACCAAGATTGCTTGAAGAACCATATTCAGATTTCTCTGAATGAAGTGAATCTCCTTCAACACTATCATCAGCATCATCATCATCAACATTATCACCATCATCCTCATTGTATGGTGGTGCCATATCATCATCACCTCCATAATCCTCTGGGCCAGTATCCCAGTTATCAATCACTTCTTGGTCATCATATCTTCTTTTCAACTTTTTCTTTGACACCTTAGGTTTTAACTTTTTTTTAATCAGTTTCTTAGTCTTAACTGCCTTCTTTTTGCTTTCTGAGTTCCGTTGCTGCAAATTAGCATTATCAACTGGCTTCTGCTCTATCTTTTTAGTGAGTTTATCATTATTTGCATGCACAAGTTGCTCTGTTCTTTCAAGCATCTGATCAGCATTCTCTGCACCATTAGCATCGTCAGCTTTAGCTTTGCTTATTTTCCCAGCTGCATCTAAACCACTAGTGGGGTCTGCTGGTAAGTCTTTCATACCTCCTATTTCCTCGTTATCACCTGAGGAGTGTTGAGACTGTTGACTTGCGCTAGTCTCCACAGTCTCATCACCAGCAGGCTGTTTATTTGTACTAATATCTGGAGAGTTACTATCTTCGTTTTGTGGTTGATCCTAAAAATTTGAAAGAAAGAAGCCACCAACAGTACAATTTTTTACAAAGAGTTTTACTGTCAAAAAATATGTGGAGCTTGTTACAGCAAATATGCATTAAATTAAAAATAACACCATGTCTTATCACACAAGCTGCCAGACTTATTTACAAAAAAATATTTATACAACAGCCATAATGAAATAAAACAAAACTGGAAAACTTTATAAATTGTAACCCTCAGTAGAAAGTGAAAGAAACTAAAATGTATTTGACAATTTATTCTAATGGGGACGAACATCTGTGCATCCTGCAAGAAGATCGATACATGTCTGGTCGCCAAAAGATACAGACAAGCAAATTTTCAAATAAAAAGAACAACAAATTAATTACACTGGGTATTGTAATATACAGGAGGGCATCAGATAGTGTAAAGAAGCAAATAACCACAACACTACTGCAGAATTCAACACACCGTTAGCTGAAGCAACAAAGGATAACAACTAGCAAAGTATGAAGTAAAACTCACTTTCGATACATCGCTGTTTTTAACTTCTTCTGGTGTTGCTTCTTCACCTATAGAGATTTCCGAATAATGCTAATTTTAGAATGATAACCGAACAAAGCAAGCAAAACTCTTTGTACGACTGAAAATGCAGATTTAACTTACAGTTACACACAGAACTTCGTATTAGCAATACAGCGACAACTAAAACGCCAGTGAAGCAAGATACCATGCTTTGTAATTCTCTCTTAAAGAATTGTAATTAATAATAATTTCTCCCTGTTCAAAAAATAGAGATAAAAAATATATGTTTTTCATATAAAATCATAAAAGCGTCTTGACATTTTGTCACACAAATGGTAATTTCAATCTGACTTGTGCGTCTGCGATCATGCCACGTATAGTTGGCTTTGCGCATGCTCTTTTCCCGACCCGCGCGTTCAAATTTATCACGCGTGACTCGCGCACGATCTCTTTGGCCCGTTTTTAAAACACGAAAATGGTTACTTTGATCCAGTCATTTAATCTAAAATAACACAGGTTTAGAAAGATAAGGTCTTAAAATTGTGCGCATTCATTTTTTAATAATTTTTTCTCGTAAAGGAAAAATATAGTGTTTGAGCAGAAGATTTCCACGGCTTCCAATTCCCGTTAGGGGCTGACCAGTAGAAAAGTGATGAAGAAAATGAAGAAAAAACATCGATTTCTGTGTTTTAATTTGCTCAGATATTTTGGTACTTTGTATCTGTAAATTGTGTGTATGTGAGTTTTAAGATGAATAACAAAGATCTTGTGTAATATCGCGTGCAACATATTCAATACAAAGTAAAGCAATTGTTTCGAGATACAAATTTAGAAGCTTTATATTTTTAAAATGGATACAGTCCGAGTAGCCTTCTGTTGCCATAGTTGTATAAAAGGCCAGTCAACTAAAATGGTAGACACAGTGCTATATATTACCTAATACATATATTTTTAACATACCAGCAATAGCGGATAGCTTCTGATTTATGCAATCGATATCAAACAAAGTTGTTTTGAATTAAATTTTACGGAAATCTTGAAATGTGTACACACTCATTGTGGTGTTTCTAATTTATAGTAAAAATGTTCCAATCCATGAATTTTCGTGCCACTCCGTATTGATTGAGTGGCACAACAGGATTTTTTAAATTTCAGAATGTACGAAATTTTTTTTTTTTTTTTTTGGTTATTGTCGCCTGTAGGATTTTTTTTTACCAAATTTTCTTTGTGCCAATTTTTTTTTTTGCATTCCTTCCTCCCCC
>JAOBRD021025981.1:1479-11667 GCA_027575215.2 Hydrozoanthus sils | reverse complement strand
AAAAAATGAATAGAAAAGCATTTGAAATTGAGCTTATAAATTCAATTCAATACAATTTAAATGAAGGTATGTTTATATCTATACTTTTTGCAATAATTTTGTCGAATGTTTACATTTGTGCGCTTTATAGCGACCACTCGCGGCAGAGAAACATCAACGTGTCATGTCGTGTACCAAATTCATAACACTATTACAAATAGTACCATATATGAAAGATAGAATACAAAAAAACAATAATGGACGTTAAGGGAGGGGGGGGGGGAGGGGGTAAGACCTTAACGTCCAATTCACGTTAAGCAGGACGGAATCGATTTTCCGATGGCCCCTAAAAGTTTCAACATGTAATAGCGGCTTAAATTACATTCTTTTTTCATTAAGAACCTTTGTTTTAAGAACGTCAGCCGGTTGAAAATCGGTCGAAATTTTTAAAAGAATGAACACACCTGAGGCTGAGAAATGGTCGAGAACTTTCTCTTTTCGTTACATTACGATAAAAAATCATGCATTCATTCATTTAGTTTCTTTATAGTTTTATATTTACGGAACGTTTGCGCTCGAGAAAAAATATAAATTTTTGTTTTTTTGTTTAAGAACCAGAGTCTCGTTGTCCTTACAAAGAAAGCATGTATGTAATTTATATTAGGACAACTTGAGGCTGAAATATTGAAGAACATCAGCCTCAACTCAGCCAAAAAATCAGTACTAAGATGTTCTTATAAACAAGGTGTATCTTCTTGGTTTTTTCTTCTCGCTTAATTCCGTTGGGAAAAGAAATCTTTCTTCAGGACAAAGTTTTCAAAATCGTTGTCGAAGTCTGGCGCGCGTGCAGAGAAAGTGCGCGATTTTTCGTTTCTCAGCGGAGTTAAAAGAAAAAGGAATGATTTTTATAGCACGTAGGTTAAATTAATTTAAGAATCCATGGGCGGCGGAAACAAAAGTTATTTGGAAGACACAGTGTACACTTTGATAGTTCGTTTTAAAATCTGAAATTACTATTCAAAAGTTGCTTTCGTTAGTCAAAAAATTAATGGGGAGAGGGGGGGGGGTTGGTAACGATCCCCCAACAAAATTATTGCCTCTCCCCTCCCCCCCCCCGGTTCCGCCGAACATGGACTCTAGACTGCGGTTAAATATTTATTCGTTTTCCATATCATTTTTGTGGCTAAATAGAAACCAAAACGAATAATAATTTAAGCTCCAACTATTTAAAACTTGCGCAGTCAGAAACAAGTGTATTTACTTTAAAGGTATGAGGTAAATATAATTTGGTGTTTTGTAATTTGGCCATACGTAACTTTATACTTCATGACATATTTTTCTATGACCACATCAACTTTTACTTTAGTAGATCTAATTGAGTAATAAGAGTATCGTAGTTTTAAGAATTTTATATTTTAACCATTCAAAGCAAGATCTTGTGAGTTGGCAACTTTAGTTAATTCGTTCGAATTTCTTTGTAAAACATTCATGAGATTTGTTTTTTTCTAGGCTCGACAGTGAGCTTTTGAGGAATAATTAAAAAATCTATGTAAAAGAGGAGATATTTCACACTGAAATTTATTTATATTTTTCTACTTAAAGAGTCAAGATAATCGTTTGTTAAGAGCTTTGGTTTTGTTGAATTCAGAAGAGATATTGCCTTGACCAATATCACGAGAGTATGTTCAACACTTTTTCATTTCCTGTTTTTTTTTTTACTTGGTATTTTTCGTTGCCAAGGAAAGTTTTAGGATTTGGACAAAACATCATAGGAATGTTGACAAACGATTCGAGATCACGCGAACCTCAATCACTGCAATGTCAACAATTATAAGTCTCAAAATAGCATATACAAACTTTGGGAAAGTAATCTAGATATCTTGGTGAAACTAGTTTCGACTGAATGGTGATAAAGTTATTTTGGGTTTTCGCAATAGGTATACTGTGTTGACATTAAAGTGTAATATTAGCTCAAAAAAATTTAAGATTGTATCGAAAAAAAAGTTAAGGGCTTAGGCTTTAGTATACTGAAAAAGCGTATAACATCAGCAAATTAACTCAAGACAGTTTTACCAATTTGGGAATCGCATCTCGTAAAAAATTTCTCAAAAAGGTTGAAAGCAGTAAATTTTGACTGGTACAAGCCAGAAGAGGCCTGAGTTATTGCGAACATAAAACGTCTTAATTATTTATCTGACCTAAGATTACTCGCTTCATTTAATAACACTTGAACAATAACTGAATGAAAAAATAGTTTTCGAGTTCAACTCGCTAAAACTAAAAAAGTCGAGCATCGTTCATAATCAGCATGAGAGAATAACTGGGTATATTGAATATAATAGGCCTTATGTATGTTTACGTCAAACTAGTCAATTTCAACCCCAATCCTCGTATTCAAGAAATAGGTACGTGTGATCATTTTGCACGTGCAAACCGTGTTCACGAAGGAATTCTTTTCATTTGTGGACGCTTTTGGATTTGATTTATGAAATTATTCACACTTTCGTGATTCGAAAGCAAGGCTTGGGGGTGTTTGACGTAAACATGCATAAGACCTATTGAAGGTAAAAGAGTTCTAGATTTTCAGGTGAAAAAATGAAGAAGTATACAGTTACCGTAAAATGGTAATTGAAATAATTATGGGACTAAATAAAGAGTATATACAAATTTATGTTTTACACAAACATATGAATTCGAAATAAAGAAGTAAAATAAAGGTAACATATGTGACTTCAGTGTATTTGGTTTCTGACTTGAGAGTCATCTCTATATTTCTAAACAAAATATAGTATTCGTGGTCGAAGTTATTATATTGATAAGAGTGTTTTACTGTAAAAATGCAACACGTAGTTTTCGTACGAAACTACATCATCATGACTTGCCATATCCAAAATACCATAAAATAATACCAAGGCAAAAAAAATTCCATCCCAAAAAATACCACTCGGTTTTAAAATTACCCTAAAAAATACCAATAGAAAGCTGAAATTTTTCCCTGGATAGTTAGTGGGTGGGCACTAAGGCATCGATTATATGGTACGGGTTTATATTGAGCGGGCTGACACCGGAACAAAAGACTGAGTGTGCTTCGTTATGACGGGGATTTCGTTATATCCGGGTTCGTTACACCGGGGTTCCCCTGTAATAAATGAAATTTAAAAGTTAAAAAATCATTTTCAAGCTCTTGTTTGTTTTGAGTAAGTTTATTTGTAAAAAACTAGATTACATCACACCAGTGCTAAGGACACTTCATTCGCTACCTGTTCGTCAATGAATAACTTCTAAGACCCTGCTTACTGCTAAAGATTGTGAACCAAATCGTACCGGCCTATCTTTGTGACTTGCTGCAACACTATGTCCCAAAGCGCGTCTCGAGTTCAGCAGCTAAAGGATTACAGCATATGGCTATTCCAAAGACCAAAAATGCGACTTACGCGAGTTTTCTGTTGCTGGACCAAAAACTGTAACAGACTACTGGATAATTTACGTGAAACACAAACCCTTAACGGTTTTAAAAACGGTCTTAACCGAAAGATTTTTATTTAGAAAAGCTTTACGTAAGCTTTCTTATGGTGAATATTGTGTTAACTTGTTTTTCGATGTATATTATTATTACTAGAATTTTCAGCTCACTGACTGCGTTTTAAATATTTCCCAGAGACCCTTCACACTCTTTGTGACTGATTAAATACATCGGAGTATACACATCGTTAATGATTTCTGCCTCAAACATATTAAACATTTTGTTTAGAGAAGCTTTATGTAAGCTTTTTTATGATGAATATTGTCTTAACTTACATTCCGATATATACTATTACTAGAATTTCCAGCTCACTGATTGTGTTTTAAAAATTTCTCGACAGTGACTCTTCACTCTTTGAGTTTGATTAAATACGTTGGAGTATACACATCATAAATTATTTCAGCCTCAAACATATTAAAGTGCTTATGAAGGGAAAAATTTTATTACTTCAGTGGACAGACCTTGCTTAATGAGGAATAGTGGTGAAGAAATTTTGTCAAAATCTTTGATGGTTTTTGAGATATTAACATTTAAAGTTCTCAACTGATGACGTCATGTATGCTTCCGAAAAATTTGCATCTTATTTAAATCTGCTTCTATTCCACAACGCTTGGATAAAATTGAGCCAAGCCTGCATTGATGATCTATCTACCTCAAGACACAGCAGCAGCCCAAGTTTGGCTTAAATACATCCAAAGGTTATGGATTGGCAGCAGATTTAAATAAAATGCAAATTTATTGGAAGCATACATGACGTCATCAGTTGAGAACTTTAGATGTTGATATTTCGAAAACCAGGAAAGATTTTGACAAACTTTTTTCACCACTATTCCTCAATAAGCAAGGTCTATCCACTGGAGTAATATATTTTTCCTTCATATGCACTTTAAAAGCTGTGTTGGCAAATTCTCCCAACTAGGTCCCATATTCTTAATGTAACCAGTTATGGAAATTTTTTCTTTTCATCTCCTATTGTTCATCTTCTTTGAACAATTCCCATTTTCTCTTTGCAAAACGACTTATTTTCTTATGTGCTTATTTACTTATTTATTACACTTTCGGTGGATCGTTGCTGAGGGAAATTGAGAAGAAGACACAGGGTCCCTCACAAACTAAGCCTCAATCAGTCAGCTAACAATAAGATATACAAACACATGAATCGGATAAATATAATATAATTATAAATATAATAGAACTTAGCATAAACATGCTGACAGCATGTTTGGAAAATAAACAATGTGCCAAATGATGTAAGGAGACTGAAGACATTGATAAACTGGCCAGGGTATCTATTGACTCTGGTTTTTGTTGCTGTACTTGCTAAAATTAAGACATCTTAAGTCAGTTTTTGACAGTTCTACTTCATCCCCCCCCAAAAAAAAAAAAAATACCATGAACTACCCAAATGCCAAACGAGTTAACCAGTTACACAGCTCTCCTCGCAATGTGAGTCTCTGTAGTTCAGTGGGTAGAGCATCTGACTGGTAATCAGAGGGTTGCGGGTTCGATTTCCATCAGTGACTCAGAATTTTTTTCTGAGCTTTCAACTTGTGAATCAATAATTTCTTCAACTTTATATTCAAGTTTCAAACTACCATTTGATAACAGAAGCAAGTTGCAACATATTATTTGACATGTCGAGCGCGCAGTTTGCAAGACGTATGTCAAGCAGGAATAGACAAGAACTTAACCAGTCTCAGCTGGCCCATGCAAGTCTCTGTAATTCAGTGGGTAGAGCATCTGACCAGTAATTAGAGGGTTGCAGGTTTGATTCCTGTCAGTGACTCAGAATCTTTTCTGAGCTTTCAATAATTTCTTCAGATAATCGAGTTCATTGTTGCAATGTACTGCATTTGAAATTTTTCAAAAACTGTCTTTCATGTCAAGATTATTTGTCTACCTTCTAATATACCATTATTTACTAATAATAACACTGTTAATGATTAGCTAAGTAAACTGGCTGGTCTTATTTTCCAGTACCATATGCTGGGGGCTGATATGGGGTTGGAGGTTCTGTCGGCTCACCAAAGCCATACTGTGTTGGTTGGGCTCCAGCTTGTGGTGGTGCAGTTGGGTAGCCTGTGCTTTGAAAGGGATAAGCTGCTGGGTAGCCTGTGCCTTGTACAGGTTGGGTTGGGAAGCCTGTGCTTTGAAAGGGATAGGCTGTTGGGTAGCCCGTGCCTTGCATGGGTTGGGCTGGATAGCCTGTACCCATGGTTTGAAAAGATGGGTTTGGGTAACTTGTTGCTTGAAAACCCAAGGCTGGGTTCCTTGTGGCTGATGGCTCCTGTTCAACTGCCCTGGTGAAGAAGAAACTGTTTACATCAATTGGATAATCAGGCCCATTTTCCTGGTGCACATATTTCGCAGAAAAATCTCCCGATGTTAGCGGCCTCCACTGACGGCTTGCAAAAGCTTGAAACAGATGACACAAAAGGCTTCGTCCATGAATACCATCATGGCCGTCTGTTCCAGTATTCCATGGATTTCCTCTTAATTTCACCTCCTGGCTGTTACCATAAGGCTGAATCCTCTGGGCACCCATCACCCACTGGGTTTGGACAACTTCTATAAATATCTAAATGAAAAAAAATTGAGACTCAAAAGTTTATTTGTAGCAAAACCCAAATAATCACTTAATTATATGAAGTAATTGTACAAACCACACATGTCTACTGCTACTACCACTTATGATATTATTATTTTACCCTGGATAGCCGCAGGTTGGTGTCCCCTTGTGTTGAGCTGAATGTGATATGACTTTTGTCTTAACTTCTTGTTCAGTGTGCACACATAACTTCATGTTTTTAAACCCCCAAAAATACCAGGATCTTGATTTAACACTGGTTTTCCCTTAACAACCCCCGAAAAATACCAGACTGACCTTTTTAACCCCTACAAAACATGACGGTCATACCTACTACACCAATATAGGGAGTATATCCCCCTTCCCCAGAGGTTCAGCCTCCCACATGTAAACAGGCCCCAACTCTTGAAGCAAACTATTATGCTTTTAAAAGTTTTTACGTCAATCCTTGAGCGTGCACAATAAAATGTCATACATGTTCAAAGTGTCAAGGTGCACACTAAACTAACACTAAGCACTATAACATACCCTGTTTTAGTAACTAAAAAATCCACAGAATCGAACACTGAAGTTGAGAAAATCTGTATACTTTAGTGACAGGAATGTACTTGTTGTCCTTCGAGCTTTTGAATGTTTTTGTTGCAATTCTCAAAAAGAAAAATATACAAAATCCTTGGTACAAAATAATCAAAATATATCTCAACACGACACAGACTAATCTGGCAAGGCTGAGGCAAAACATTCTGTTTTTGGAAGACAGAATCAAATATTCCAATCACTTTCAGGTTATTGCATATATATACAAACTTCTCAAATACAGAACTATTATCCTTCTTGGGAGCAAAACACAGCTTCTTATTCTGATCAGTGAAGTAACTTACAACCCTTCATTATATATTGCACAATTCCTCTTCAAAAATTAACCTGAACAGCTGACAAAAATGTGCTATAAAGATTTAAACATTATGCTGGCAAAAACTAGCGATATAAGAATCCCACATTATGGCAACATTGTCGAGAATCCAGCATCAATAATTTGCATTTATTTAAGTTAGTTTTGCCAGCATAGGTTTATCTAAATCACTGTTGATTAAAGATTTTAATCAGAACATACCTTGATAATATCTTCTGGTGCATTAATTAGGCGCAATTTGTCTGACTCATGCAAACCTAAGCAGAACACAGGTGATTGTACAGGTGGGCACTGAGTGAATACAAGGGAACTCTTATCGGATAATTTTCTTGAGCTATCAATACTGGCAACCACACCCCATCCATAGGCCTGCAAGGTTTCCAGCAGCTTTGTGACCAAGTACCTTGCATCAACAGCCTCTGTCTTTGATGCCCACCACGGGGTTCCATGAAGCTTGAACTCCCAGGTCTGATAATAATTTCCTTCATTTTGAATGCCACGAGACCAACTTGTTTGAATGACATTGCGAATAACAGAAACTAGATTCTCTGGAGCACTTATTAGTCTAAGTCTGTCCTCCCTGTTCAAACTTATGGTGAAGATTGATGTATACGGTTCTCCTGGAACTAAATTTGGATCATACTCAAAAAACAGGGTGTTTGTACTGCTTTTGAGATTGGAGTTACCATACAGCTTCCATTGCTTCTGGTAGAGTCCGTGGATGATACTCTGTAGCAACACTCTTGATGAAACTGTTTGCTCACCATCTGGGTGCCAGGGATTCCCTGAAAGCTTGATTACCAAAACACCATTCTCATAACTCCATCGCTGAATACCTAGACTCCAGGATTTCTCTATGATACCTTTGAAAGTGTCATGAAGTTCTTCAGGTGAATTAAGCACCATCAAGCTATCTGTGCTACTCAGCCCAACAACAAGAAGTGGTCGACTTGAGATAGCAGCATTTGGTACTTTTTTGAAGATCCATGTTGTGAGATCGTTTGTTCTTGTCAGGTCACTTGAGATGAGAAGTTTCCAGCCATCTCTTTGAAGTCTGTGGAGAATGTTGCCAGCCATTCTTCTTGACGCAGCAGCATCACTGGTTGAAGTATAAACTTGGAATGGGTTCCCTCGCAGTTTGAACTCATGAACTCCATTCATAAGAAATTGTTCTCTTTGGATCCCATTTTTCCAAGACTCTTCAATAATTTGGCGAATAATACTGACTTCATGATCTGTTCCAAGAATGATGCGAATCTTATCTGATGGTCGAAAAGCAATACAGAAATATTCAAAGCCTAATGGACGAGGCTGCAAGTTGGAATGTTCTCCTCCCATCTCTTAACTACCTGTAATAATAAATAAACAAGTAAACATCAACTTACTTTTCAAAAAGACCAAAACACTTTCATTTTATTTAGAGATTTGATTTCAAAACTTGGTCAAAAACAAACTACATGTTAATGTACTTTGTTAGGTATCTTTAATACTACACTCAGTCATCGGTGTTTTGTACAAATATTACTAATAATAAAGATTTCAATACCTATAAATTCTAAGAAAATCAAAGACACTGAAAACTTATTTACAATTCAGTTTTCGTTTATAATCTTTTTGAAGGGTTCTTGTGTTTCTTTAAACCCTTTAAGCCCCAAGCAAGACAAACGTCGTGTTGGTGAATTCTCCCAACTGAGTCCCATACTTTCCATATAAACCTTTTTTGGAGAATTTGGCTTTTCATCCACCAAAGCATACTTGACTTGATCAACTCCCAACTTCCCATTACCAATTGTATTATTTTGTTTGAGTTATGTAAGGAGAAGTGAGATGTTGATAAACTGTCCAGGGCTGAAAGGGTTAAGTCATTTGGAAGCTTATTCCACAATTTAGGGCCAGACAGAGAAAAATCACAATACAATGAATAAGGCACCCAGAACAATGAGGGCAAAATATCACAACTCAGTTGGAAGCTCATTCCAGAATTTAGGGCCAGACAAAGAAAAAGCACAATACAATGTCCAGCACAGAACAATGAGGGCAAAATAACACAACAATCCCAGTGATAACTATGTATATATCATAGCAGTCACAATCCCCCAACACGTCAGATTGACGTCATCCATAAACATTTTAAAATCTGTAAGGTATAAATTACTGTTCAAGTGGGTATTCAATAAAGGTAGACAGCTTGATTTGTAATATGCGATCTATATATCGAGAAAATGTTAATCCTGGAATATCCAATTTTTAAAATAAAAATGAATAAAACAGTAGCTTTCCAAGTTGCTGGGACTCCTAGCTTCTTGCCGTCGTTTGATGTGCTATAACAAAGGCGGTGTTTACATGATACCGGATCGAGTTCGTTCCGGAACGAAAACTGCGATCCGGTGCGCGCGAGAATCGAGATGAGTTCACATTCCAGGGTGAAAACTTTTGAGGTATCATATAAACAAATGCAGCGATTTGTATGGAACCGGGATGCATGTCCGGTAAACACCGCCAAAGTCAAAGAGGACACCGGTCGTTATAACAACAAAATCTGCGGCACCCAATCTACTAAACTGCACAAAGCAAGAGATTTTCAGAATGTCGTTGACATCGTGAGTCTGGCTAAGTTTGTGTTGTCCGTGTCAAAAACTTTTTACTGATCAATAATAATATGCTTAAATTCGAGGCTGGTTTCAAAATATACAAAGGCCATTGTCAAGCGGTACTCGACGATCAACATCAAAATATAAACTGCTCGATTTAACACGATAAATACTATATCGAAAAGATGTTGTGAAAAATATGATTGTTGGCAAAAAGCAAAACCGCAGTAGCAACACTGACAATCGAACTAAGATTGTCAAAAGATTACTGAGCAGTGCAGCAGGGACATGAACTAAAACACAACTTGATTGCTGGCGCCAATTCGTGGTTTTACTTACCTTCTAAAACTGAGTGTCAGCTTTTCAAAGTTGCTAGGATTGCCTTCACCCGCCTTCAAACTCTTCACTAAACGGAAATCATCGGCAAGAGTTCAAACACAGAGAAATTCGAACACTTTATAGTTTAGTAAGGAGGTCATGTGACAAAGGCTTACGTTATGTTACCTGAAATACTACTAACGCACTGCGACTGTGCAAAAGTATATTTACACAAGAATAACGTAGACACGCCATCATTTTATAGTTTAGTAAGGAC
>JAOBRD021025980.1:0-15701 GCA_027575215.2 Hydrozoanthus sils | reverse complement strand
TACTACCTTCATAGTCGTAAAAACCAACTAGTTTACTATCTTCATAGTTGTAAAAACCAACGAGTTTACTACCTTCATAGTTGTAAAAACCAACTAGTTTACTACCTTCATAGTTGTAAAAACCAACTAGTTTATTACCTTCATAGTCATAAAAACCAACTAGTTTACTACCTTCATAGCCGTAAAAACCAACTAGTTTACTACCTTCATAGTCGTAAAAACCAACTAGTTTACTACCTTCATAGTTGTAAAAACCAACTAGTTTACTACCTTCATAGTTGTAAAAACCAACTAGTTTACTAACTTCATAGTTATAAAAACCAACTAGTTTACTACCTTCATAGTTGTAAAAACCAACTAGTTTACTACCTTCGTAGTCATAAAGACCAACTAGTTACTACCTTCATAGTTGTAAAAACCAACTAGTTTACTACCTTCGTAGTCATAAAGACCAACTAGTTTACTACCTTCGAATTTAAACCGATAAAAATGAGTGATTAAATAATCCGCCATTGTTTTTTGTTTAAAAGTACCAGCAGTTTTACTTCTCGCTGTCTATTGCTCAGTAGACCGTGAGTAGGTTAGCCAATCAGATTGCAGCAGTCGTGATAAGTATACTAGTTGGTTTCCCTACCGCTTTTCATCATGCTTCAAGTCGGGTTTTGAAGGAAGAAGCAAGACAGCAATTCATAGATTTTTATCTTCGATTCAGTACGACACAGATTTGGCTGTTGTTTTACATTTGTCTTAATGCTTTTTTTTTTATTCTAGCGCTCTGTGACTAGGAAGAACTTGTTCACCCAAGCAGAAACAATCATCAACGATCTTGGTACATCCAGGTCGATACTCGAAATACAGTATGAAGGCGAGGTACGAATCTGTGTCACATTTACCGCAGCCACATAGACTATTTTAAATAGGCAGGTTTTGTTGATGAAAATAGAAAGGTATTTGTTTGTTTTTTTCAAAAAAAGGCAAGGTTTTGTTTTGAAGGCCATCAAAGAAAGTAACAGTTAAATATATTCTTTTGGGTACAAAACTTGATTAAAAAGGGATTACGAGAAGATTTCCTTCTATCGTCCCGTCAGCCTTCCATCCTTCTGGGGTCAGTAAAATGAGTACCAGCATACACGGACCACTTTAAAGCGGCTGCCAATTGCGCCTACATATACTTCTGATTCTTACATATGAAAAGGTGCTTTATAAGTGCATCACTATACTTTACCTTTATTGTAATCTTAATTGAAACCGTTCATACTTTGTTATTTATACATTTCCCATACTGCTAAAGCGAATGTTTCACATTTTGAAAGCAATACTTGTAGTTACCAAGTACTGCAAAGAAGCCTAAACGGTTGAAAAAACTATGGAGTGCGTGTTTTCAACAAGACTAGGGGCGTCCATAACTTTCAAAAGAATAATATAATAATGTTACCCGAAACGAGGCTAGAAGGGTTGAATTTAGACAAAATAATATTTTAATCGCTGCCATTTATGCATAGGGTATATAGCTTTTAGAGAAGATGTCAAACGTTCAGTAGCCGACTACTGGTAAGAAAAACTGACAAATACTTACTTAAAACTATTAATTAGTTTTAAAAGAAGTCGGCAAGAATGACTTTGGTAGCTGGTTAGTATTGGAAGCAGTTGGCTTCTTAGGAAAACCCTCAAAACCAGTTTAGGCGTTGATGGTTGTGGCGATGTTGAAAATGATGATTGTGATGTTTCTTTGCTTTGTGTCAGGTCGGAACAGGCCTGGGTCCCACTCTAGAATTCTATGCACTTGTGTCAAAAGAGTTTCAACGAGCTGATAAGGAAATGTGGAGAGGAGAGACTGTGTCTGCATCAGAAAGCTCAGGTTCGTGTTAGGTAACAAGGTGCATTTTGAACGAATTGAATTCTAGGTTGTCAGTACCTACTTATAAAGGGATCAGGAGTAAACTGATTTTTTTTAGCCCATCGGATTTTGAAACAAGAAGATTTGAGCTTGATTACAATATGTTGTTTTTGGACGTTTTTGAACTCCGTGTTTTTTTTAATGGATCTTGTGTGATACCCTCCACCCAGAGTAAACAAAATCTAGATGTAATGAAAGGATGAATATTATTTGTGGCTTTCACCTGACGTCATAGGTGTCCTTGAACAAAAGAATTTGATGATTTTTTTGTTTAGGACACCAACTTGGCCACTTCACCTTTTTGAGTCTCTAGGGAGTGCGTGAAAACCAGAATATACTAAATGGCTGCTCAGGAGGGAAACATCTATTTGTTTCCCGAGGCAGCAGTCATTAAGTGTTTTGTGCACAGGTTTAAAATTCGGAGATTTTACAGTAAATAAAGATCATAGAAGAAAATGTCGAGTAGTAAACGTTAAAGATCAAGTGTCAAGAACTTGTCTATTTTCTGTAACAATTCATTGTAAAAATTATTATTTTTTATTTTGTAGTCAAATAATTACGGTTGCCAAGAACTTGTTCGTTTAGTATTACTAAGTAAATTAGTTAATTTTTAGATGCTGATGAAGGAGTTATGTACGTACATTCCCCAACTGGACTGTTTCCAGGTAAGTCGGGTGGCCATCAACTAGTTCCAAATCCAAAATGTAAAAGCCCAGTGTAGGCTAAGTTCAAAAGGAGAGGTGCGATTTAACTCTTCAGTCCTGTTTAGTTTAGTAAAGTTTACTCACTTCTTTTAGTTGTAGTGTGAAATAAGTAATTTTATAAAACTCTCGGCCATTTTATTGGAAGTGCAGATATACCTCATTTTACTAAGTTTTATTTGTTTAAGATTAAAATGGTGAAGACCTCAAATGTTGTCTTTTGGTATTGAATGATAAACTCCTACATTTTACACTGCTGTCGTTACTTTGATAAACTGGAATGCATTTTTCTTTCATGATAAGCTCCTCTTCCAAAAAATGCCAAAGTAGGCCTTTCGTCGAAGCTTCGTTCCCGATTTCGATTTCTGGGTAAGTTCATGGCAAAAGCTATGACTGACTTCAGAATGGTGGATATACCTCTCAGCAAAGCTTTCTACAAGTGGATGCTTGGTCATGAGTCATCTTTAGACTACAGGTAAGAGCTCAGTGTTTGATGCACTACGTAACGGAAAACGATGCTTATTTTAACACCTCCTTTCCCGCGAGGGGAACACGGTTATTTCTTTAAAAAAAATGCTCGTTTCAAAAATTGCTTTACTTCATAAGAAAATGCTCTTCGAAAGTTATATGTTTGGCCGGTTTTGTCTATGGTCCACACTTAAAAAGCATTCTAGTGACACCCAGGAATTGTTGATAACAGAGAATATTTGTATGTAACTTCTTGGTGGTGTTGTATGTAACTTCTTGTGTTCTTGTTTGACACTTGTAAAGTGCAGTAAACTACCCTTATCTGATTCTTAAGAAGGACCAAATAATTGTTGAGGGAAACATTTTCTTAGTTAAGCAGAAAAATGACATTATTGAAAGTTAAGTCGGTTGCTTGAAGTTCAATGACGTTAATTATCTGGATAAATGCCATAAAGATGGTTCGTAAAAAATCTGACCATTTTCTGTTGTACTTTTTAAGGGATCTTCAGCATGTAGATCCTCTGATTTACAAGACAGTTAACCAGCTGCAAGAGGTTGTGAAGCAAAAGAAGAGACTGGAGCAAGATTCCAGCCACACGCCAGAGAGTCTAGAGCTAGCTCTGGACAACTTGACATTGGATGGGGTGACGATAGAAGATCTTGGCCTAGACTTTGTACTTCCGGGTTATGCAAACATAGAGTTAAAAGTAAGTGTGTATTTAATTAGCTTCGTATATGGGCATCAGTTTTGTTCTCGTTTGAGATTGTCAGCTCTGCATAGCCAAGCAAATGAAAAAAGACACAAGGTTCTTGTACCCAGCAGCCACAACTCCCATGTGGGACCTATATTTGTAATTATCTTTAACCTCAGTCGCCACATTATACATGTGCTGCCTCTTCCTTGGCACTTGAGCTGCACAGGCTCAGTTAAGTTTATTTGGCTTCACTACTCTGCAGTAGTCAGAGAACCCAATAAGTTTTACATTCAGTGACTGGACTCCAAGGATCTACAGTTTAAAACCCTTACCCAAGACGACGTGAAGACCTAACCATTTGAAGATGCTAGAGTAAAGCTAGCACCTTCTCCTCAGTTATTTTAAGACCCTCAGTGAAGGTCCGGCTCTGCTAATCTAACTCGGGACCCCAGCACGGCAGACCGATGCCTTACCGACAGAAAGTTGCTGTAGATGAAGATCTATAATTATCTAACTGTTGTTTTGTAATTTATACATTTTCGTTGTTTCTGTTTTACAGAAAAGTGGAAAAGAAATCCCAGTAACAATCTACAACCTTGAAGAATACGTTAAGGTACTTTGGCCGACTTTGTTACTTCTAAAATTATGTTTTGCGTGTTACGCCTGTGTTTTAATTCGTTCTATCATTTCATTTCAGGCAGTAGTAAGCTGGACGCTAGTAGAAGGTGTTTCCCGACAATTCCAGGCGTTCAGGGAAGGATTTGATTCGGTGTTCCAGCTTTCTAACTTATCCAGTTTCTATCCCCATGAAGTGAGTATGATACAGTGACAATTCCTGACTCCGAATCACCCAGTTTCACTCCATATGTAGGGTTGATACGCTATCAAAAATTAAGTTTCTATCGCCAGAAAAGCTTTTTAAAGTTTTGGAATCTTTCGATCACTAGGAAATCTCTTGACATTCTTGGAAATTTTCAATGCCCAGGGAAGCTCTTGAAAGGCTTAGTTTCTTCTGATACTCCCATGGAAGTCGTAGAGTTTTTTCTTTTTCCAGGAAGGTATTTGGAACTTTTATGTTGTTGCTCCTGAAAAAGTTCCACAACGTAAAGCTTTTTATTTCTTTTCAACTCTTCAAGGTTTTTTATTCCTGGAAATCCTTTCAAAGACCTGGTGTTTTTATATTTCCAAGAAAGCCTGGAAAGTTGTTGTCAATTTTGTTGAATTTAGTTGTGTTTTTTTTTCTCTACAGATGGATCTGCTGCTGTGCGGTAGTAGCGGAGAGAAATGGGATGTTAAGAGTAAGTTGACATTCTTTATAGAACTGGTTTTGTTGTAAAGATGTGTTAAAAAAACATTCTGACCGTTATCTCTTGTTGCAGATCTGATGGAGAGCTGTAGACCAGACCACGGTTACACTCACGATAGGTATGGTCTGCGTTTTACAGTTTGTTCTTTCACTCTTGAACTCAAATGTAGCTGATAAGGTAGTTTCGTAATGTCTTACCAAACTACAATGTGCATCTGGCCAAAAAGGTGAAACGCAAAAACAACTGCTTAAGAGAATGTGTTCTTTGACATCTTTCTTTAGCAAGGACACACCTTAGGTGTTTGGGTTGTTTTAAAGATTTTTTGATATGGGTGCCGTAAACCTGCCACACACTAGGGGATTTTTCGTGACCCGTCTGCGACGAAAAGTCGGCTTTGTGCTGGCAGTTACAGACAAACATCGGACACGATTTTATGTCATGAAGGAAGATCTGAAACGCTAGGTTCCAAAACGTCTGATCATACATCGTTGGCTAGTGTGTGGCAGAGACCGATCACGATTTATGTTGTCCAGTCGAGTGAGTTCAGTGCTTGTTGTATCTGTTCTGTTTCAGCCGAGCTGTGAAGTTTCTGTTTGAGGTTTTGAGCTCGTACAATACCGATAAACAAAGATTGTTTCTACAGTTTGTGACAGGAAGCCCAAGATTACCTGTTGGAGGTAGACACCATTGTCATTCTTGATAGCGATTTTTTTAAAATAAGATATTCCATGTGCGGTTAATTTACAGTTTGTTCACAGTGAGTAGCTGAGGAAGAAGTTACTGTGGCTGCGTTTACTTTTTCTTCCCTATTTAATCTTCCAAGCAAATCCACGCGAATATTTTGCTTATTTTAATACATTAAGACTCATAAACCGTCGTTTTCGCTAGTTCACCACTTTTGCCCATACTGTGACAAAATAATAACCATCTCTTTTTGCTGTTGTCAGTAGTGTGGATAATAACAAAAAACTATCATCGTGCAATTATCAAAAATTTTTACATACTTATTAAGCTGAACCCAGAAGTCATCCTGGTCGATTTTTGTGGCAGGCATAGTTTCCTAGTCATCTGAGGGTGTATTATCTGTTATTTGTTTCAGGTTTCCGCAGCCTTAACCCACCTCTGACGATTGTGCGCAAGACATTTGAAGCACCTTTGTGCGCGGACAACTATTTGCCGTCAGTTATGACCTGTGTGAACTATCTCAAGTTACCCGATTACTCCACTAAAGAAATCATGCAAGACAAACTAAGAACTGCTGCTATGGAAGGACAAAGATCTTTTCACTTGTCATAGCACCATGTTGTGTGTCTTGTGGAAACGAGTTCCCTAATGGTACTGTTTGATTCAGTAGCAGGTGTTTCGAACCTTGTTCTGGTTTTGTTTGCTGTCGCGAGCTTGTAGGATTAAGCAGTGTCCGGTGTTGAAGCACAATCCTTTCTGACAAAGGCTGTCAAGCTTTTAACAGTGAAGCAGGCCCAAGTATCGCGGAGTTAGCATCTCGTTTTACAGTCTTATTTTCGGGTTTAAATTGGCCATGCAGAGTGTTACAGCTGTTTGTTAACGTTCCTGTAAGTTAGTTGTTGTGTTCCAATAAATTAAGTCGATTTTATTCTCTTCACTTTGTTGTGTTGCAAGATTTGTTAACGACGAGATACCAAGAAACTTGTGGTTCATTAATCTTGTCGGCGCCGAGGCCGTGCGGTTAGCTTAGCTGACTTGTAACTCTAGCTTCGTGAGTTCGATCCTCAGGCAGGCCAGTGTGTTGTGCCCGTGAGCAAGACATAAACCCAACTTGAGTCAATCGCCTTTGCTGTACAAACGGGTATCCCCTTCTTCTGGGGGCTAACCTGCGATGGATAATTATCTAGTTTAGGGAGAGTCAAAGACTATTTTGACTTTGGCTCGTAAAGTGCCGGATACAAGTTTCCTTATTGTTTAAAGCCTACATTTCTGCTAACAAAAATATTCTGGTTACAAGCTCCCTTCCTACCACAGCCTGCCCGTCCTTTCACCCTCAAGATAATTCCCTCCAATCATTAATTTCTCCCCTATTGGATACAGCAGTCAAGAGATTACGTTTTTTAAACTCTTTTCAAATCTTTTAATTGTTATTGTTAAATCGACACTACTGTTTGTATAAGACAGCCACATTAACTCCAGTTTATTTTCATTAAACAAGTTCTAAACTATTTTCCTAGGGTGATTTTTTCCTCTCCCCTCGCGTTTTTTTTTTCAGTTTCACTTTTTTAATGTCTTGAGCAGTTTTACGTTATGGCTCTACCTTGTTAAAGTTGTTTAGATGGTTCAAATGCACATTAAACTATTCAAAGGCTAGTTGCCATGGTACAGTATAAAATGAACAGCTTTAATTCTCTGCTTGGCCTTCACCTTTTCCAAATGAAACATCATCTCTGTGCGTGAGACAGTTGGAGTACTTCTGACATATTGAGAAGCGTGTCCTTACTGGAACAGATGGTTCTCTCAATGCCAAGTCAAAAACCAATTTTTGTTAAGACGTGTTTTGAAAGCGTTGAAAACCTAACGTTCGATCTTTAACTGACGTGCGCATTACTTGGAAGATACTGTCAAGCCAATGTTAAACCTGTTGCATTTTTAAAAAAGTAAAGTTACTAACGTTGCAAATTTACACTGTTTGGTGGGTTACAAAGAAACCAGCAGTTCAAGAATATTGTTGGCAATGATCAAGGGTCTCCAAGGAACCTAAAACCAACCATGACAACCATGAGTACATCGCTTTGATGGCGTTAAAGTGCATATGAAGCGAAAAATGATTTTACTTCAGTGAATAGACCTTGCTAAATACAGTGTTGAAAAAGTTTTGTCAAAATCTTTTATGGTTCTTGAGATGTTAACATTTAAAGTTCTAAACTGATGACGTCATGTAGAGTTCCCACAAATTTGCATTTTATTTAAATCTGTTGTCAATCCATAACCTTTGGACATATTTAAGCTAAACTTGGGTTGCTGATGTATCTCGAGGTAGATAGATCACCAGTGCAGGTTTTGCTCAAATTTATCCAAAGGTTATGGATTGGCAGCAGATTTAACTAAAATGCAAATTTGTGGGAACCCAACATGACGTCATCAGTTGAGAATTTTAAATGCTAATATCCGCTGCTCCTCATTTAGCAAGGTCTTTCCGCTGACGTAATAATTTTTTTCACTTCATATGCACTTTAAGCCTCGCCGATTTTGATGAAAAGTATATCATCGTTTGTGTTCAACTAACAAAGTAGTACGTTATACGGGAAGTATAAGAAACAAACAGGCTTCGTATAAGTGGGTACACAGCACACCCCTGAAACCACGCCCATGTGGACAGGAATGGACGATATAACGCTTTTAAAAATTATATTTTAGTTAAATAATGCTTGTTTTTCTCATAGTTCACTTGGTTGTGGAAAAGAAGTGCTGGGACAATAAATGTTTTCGCTTTTGCAAGTCTTTGGTCTGGTTTGTTTACTTCTTGCACAATTTATTTCCATGGGCCCCATACTCCGTTTTTCTTTGCAGTTTCCAGTGCGTTGGGGTCACTCAGTTTGTTCAAAGGCGGAACAACACTTTTCTTGTAGTACTTCAGTCGTTCCTGAAGCGCTTTTACAACATCCGGGAACTTTTTGCTAAGGTCCACTCGTTCCTCTGGGTCAGCGGTAATATTGAACAGTGCAAGTTGAACAACTGATTCCTGCGGCATAAACACCAGTTTGGAAATAATGATAAAATCAAGGATCGTACGTACACTAGCTTCTTGGCAAAATCAGTTTGGTGGTAGTAGTATGGTTATTTGTATAGCTAATCACACGATTTTAAGTTCAACTATTATTTGGAAATAATTTACACGAATGGGTTTTTCAAAAAGTATCAAAATTGCATAAGCCTGTCGTATGATTACTTTTTAACTGGTCTGTCGCAAATGTTTTAATGGGTCCCAGTTCCGCTCGGTTCAAGGTGCGAAAAATCGTAGTAGGGGTGGGTAATGTAACTATGTAAGCACACTTCCAAAATGGCCGCCAAAAACGCGGTACTTTTATAAATTTGTTTACAAGTGTTGTGTCAAGCATTGTTATGAATGTTTTAAAACAATGGTAAAAACGAAGTCTAATTTAAGTGTGAAGGAAAAAAGAAAGAGTCACGGTCACGTGCAAGATTTTGAGGTGAAAAAGAAAATAAAATACTGCGAGTCTACGATTTCGGACAGCAATCATCGTTACGTGCCACTGGCTCCTAGTCCTTGGCCAAAGTCAAAGAGGCTAGATTGTGATGTTACCTCTTGGCTTGAAACGGCCGAGTTTTAATATAATACACAATGAAATTGTAGAGCAAGTTGTATTGAAAGAGTTTCCCATCAGTAAAAAGGGAACTAACATCGACTGTAATAAAAGTTATCGTAGTCAAGGTTGAATCATTGCAATCGTGATCGAAGTCGTATTCGTAATCATAATCGTAATTGGTATCGTTGTCATAGTCGCAGTAGTCGTAGTCGCCGTTGTAGTCGTAGTCAAAGTCGTAATTGTAATGTAGTTGAAGTTATAGTCGTAGCCGTAGAGTAAGTTGCATTGTATTTACTTTTTTTTTTGCACTGAATTAACTCTTTGCACTGTGTTAAGAAAAACTGCACTGTTGTGTACATTATTATATAATTATGAGTAAATGCAGCAGTTTAAGGCATATTTGGTAATCTGTGATTTCGTTGGAGTCTGGTGTTTGTGCTGTTACTTTGTGTAGAGGACATATATTTAAACAAGGTTTGTGATTGGTTGATTTAAGGTTGGGGTATGTTTGATTGGTTCAAATTTCTTTGTCCTCTACACGAAATAAAAGCCGGTATTTGACTATCAATTAACACCATGGGGTTTGGATATTGGATCAACTCAACACCTTTATTCACCCATAAAAGTTAGACTAACAAGCAAAAGTCACGTGCGAAATAGCGAACTGGCTTCCTGAAAAAACTACAAAGGGTTAAAGGATCAGGAAGCCAAACTACTTACAACAGATATCATCAATTTGTATATAGCAGCTCGGCTACGCGCAATTTGATTGGTTTAGAAATAGTAGATGTGATACAGTATTTACCCTGTCCGAAATAGTAGATAATGACGCTGAAATAAAATGGCGGACGGAAGTAGTCTCGGATAACGATATCGAAAAAATTACAGTAAATGTCAATCCTAAAAACACCAAGAAGGTAACAAAGTTTGGTTTGAAAGTATTTCAAGGTCAGTAAGCTTTATTTTTACATTGTTAATTAAGCTGCTCATGCGCGAGTTTCGTCGCGCTCTGTGGTTCAATCAATAAACACACTTTTTTTCTTACAAATCTCTCTTTTGTCTTGAAAGGAAAATTCGATACATCAATTTCATCGCTGGTATATACTAAAACACTTGTTTCAATTTTCACTTGTTCCTGTTTCAATTTCGGTGGATAGTAACTTAATTAATATCTACCTCGCGCCTTTGACCCTCAGTTAATATTCTGCCACTATCCACCTCAACTGAAATAGAATAAGTGTTAAATATTAACCTGGGATAGCGAAAATATAAATCCCTCCCTTGCTTTAAACCGAAACTGTTAATTCAGAAAATTTTTCAAATTAAAAAAACACGCGAAACAAACCTCTGTGGAATTTTCGCAATACTTGTCATGTACCGATGGCTTGGTCTGCTCGTCATATAGCTCTGGCGGTTTATACCAGCCCAAATTTGGAGCAAGCTGCAGAAGCTTCATATCACCAACGCGGATCGCAGCCCCGTCATATCCACTTTGTGTCTCGTTACTGCTAGATAGGTCAATATTGTGCAATATTTCCCGGCGTGGAGAGGGTTGTCCGAGCGCTATAGTAGCCCACACGTTCTTTCCATCCAGAGGCTGGGACCCGCCATCGTCCAGCGGCACGCCTTGAATAAAAGCCTTCTTTAAAATCCATTTAGTGTATCAACATCTTAGTTAATGCCCTTAACGTTAATAACTAAATGATAAACAAGAAACTTCTGCCCCTACCCCCCTTACCCCCCACCGCTATGCTCCTACGCGCAGAAAGAGTTTACACTTCTCCATAACAGGAGGAAGGGTGTAGGAGTAGAGCGTACCAGTTTATAGGAGACGGACATTTGCTGGTTTTTACATTCGTGTATAAATATTGGAAAATAAACAAATATAACTTTATTAATAGCGTCCGAATTACGCTCCTCTGAAAAAAAGGGGGCGATCTGTACATTTACCCATAAGTCCTAACACTTAAACGTCTAAAATTGCCTATAAAACGCAAAGAGAGAAACCGAAACCTTAAATTCGATGCACACAGTGTTGTTAGTACAAGGAAGAGTTTGACCAATTATGGTTTCCTCTGAGCCTCGTTTAGCGTTGTTAGGACCGCAAAGCATTGTGGTAAATTTTACAGCCGCTATTATTTTCCAGAATGGTCGATTACGCTCGACTGCAAATTTTGCAGTCTGATTGGCTGTTGAGAGGGCAGGAGTGTAACGACCGCGGGTGTGACAAACTTTTTTTACCGATCTTTTTTCTTCGCTTTCTTAGTTTTTCTTAAAGGTCTGACTAACGTATATTTTGGACTATAACCTGCGGGTCATCGGTTAAATTTTTACCTTGTATTGAAGAAGATGCAGGTAATCAAACGGTGCGGGTTACCTGTTGGGTTCTGATGTTGACCCGGCCACAAGTACAAAAGTGTTTTGCTAGACTTTACGGTATCTACACCTTGTTTAATCCGGTCAGCATTCACGTTTTTTTTTCGGCCAACTGGTATAACTTAAATTCTCCTTATACTATCTGAAAACAAACGAAAAGTGTTGTCAACATCCTCAAGGTGGCGGGTTATCTGTCGATTTCTGCTTCTTTTAGTCATAAAAATGTGGGGGCGCGGGTTATAGTCCGATAAATAGGGTAAATTTGAAAAAAAAATAGAATAGATAACTTGTTAACCTCAATCGTTCGTTCTTTACTGGGAAATCTCAGACCTTGGTCTTGTGGTATGATCCTCGCTACACTCGATCGGTCCGTACGTCAAGACCTCGGTCTGGGATTTCCCTTTATGTTTTATAACATTTTGACTCTAGGAGTCACGGGAGAACAGACAATAGGACTCGTGGTTCCCTTTAAGGTCTGTCTCCCGGGACCTACGGTTTAACGTCCTTATCCGAGAAGACACGAAGGTCTAACCGTTTGCATGTTGAGGCAAAGGCAGCACCTTCTCCTCAGTTATTTTAATATTTTAAGGCCCGGGAATCGAACCTGGGCCTCCCGCACGACAGACTAGCGCCTTACGAACTGCGCTAACCAGGCGGCGGCATTAAAAACCTTGCTATCGGTTAATACGTGTTAGTAATACACCAGCTCACCGGCAAGGCTCAGGAGAGTTGGGTACCAGTCAGTTACATGCAGGAGTTCCTTACAGCGCACTCCCGTCTTTTCCAACATCTTTCCATGGACGAAACCTATTCCCCTCATCCCTCCCTCCCACAGTGTGTGTTTCATCCCACGAAGGGGCCAGTTATACCCGCCAAAAACGGGGAGTCCTCCGTTGTCCGTACTGAAGATCATCAGTGTGTTGTTCCAAAGCCTGAAAGAAGAGAACCGTACTGAACTAACCTAGCGCTTCAGAGAGACTGAGGTGACTCTAAACACTGAAATATTTTGTTTTCAATTTAGTTTTCATTTGAATATTCTTTTTCCTTTCCTTTTCTCTGCTTCGATGTACGATACAAAAAGTCCGAGACCGATCGAGACTTAAAATACCGAGGCAATAAACAACTGATTTCAAGCAAGATAGAGATTTCAGTCGAGCTCTGCCGGAAATTCGAAGAAAGCCAGCCACTTTGTGAGAAAATCCGAAGCTGCGAGACGGAGAAAAAATAAAAAATACGAAACCTTGAGACATGAGCGAAAACAATGACGAGATTTCGAGAACTAGCCGTAATTTTTTATAGGACCATTCGATACCCCTGCTGCTGATTTAAGGTCATTCCATTGAAATAGAACCTACACTGAGACTTTTGTCAAACCTTTCGGCAATCATTATATGCAAACTGCAAAAATGGAATAAAAAAGGGATGTGCCCATGTTAACTTTTGAGATATGATTGACACAAATACCCCCCCTCCCCCCCAAGGGCCATTTTTCTTTTATTGTAAGCTTGAAGTCAAGACTATAGTTTCCTCATGTGGCCAACCAAGATAACATCGAGGAGCTTAAGGGAAGTAAAGAAAGATAATGAAAGATTTCTTCGGGACTAGGAGAATAATTTTCTTGTGATTTTCAGCAAAACATTTTTGATTAGGAAGACTTTTTTGCGCTTTTGTTGTTACTATGGTTCCCGATTCAGTCCAGTTCAATTTGCTTGTATTTTGCGCACAAATTTCCTATAGTTTAAATATAAACTTTTACAAATAAATACTTCCACATTGTTTCCATAAAAAAAGATTTCAGTGATTATTTTCTTTTCTGCGAGCGAGCTATAGACTACATGGAGTCTCTTATTAACTCTGGTTTAACCTACTTGGCTTTACTTTCCAAACCCACCCTTTCTCTTTGAATATTCTTGTGATGTTCCCAACTGCCTCATCCATAATATCAACCATCCCAGCGTAGATCCTCCGAGTCTTGTCCTTGATGAAACTATACTTGTTAACGTAATTCTGCGGGGCCTCGACTGGTGAGTGGACGCTTTGAAATGGAACATAGAGGAACAGCGGCCGCAAGGGATCATGATCCGTCACTATCTTCTCGATTTGCTAGAGCATCGTCGAGAATCATAAAGTTCGTGCTCATTAGACATCCGGTTTACACAATGTTAGTGGAGGTTAACTAATAATAGATGTCTACCTTTTCTTGCGTGAACCAAGATAAATGGAGACGAAAACCTTTTCAATTAAAAAGTATAAGCACGTATAGTACGGATTGATATCAATCTAAGGGGTCGTGCATTTTGTTTGATCATTTTCACGAGGGTGCAAAACGTACGCTGGGGGAGGGTCCAAGGTCTAAAAATGACGATAACATTTCAACGAAAACCAAGTTTAAGCCAGTCCGCACAGTCATGTAATATCCTCTATATAACGTGCATTAATATTAATACACAAGCAGGCCAGTATAAACGCTTTGTTCGCAAGCAAGTGCCAAAGGTTTACCTTCATAAATGCAAAGACAGAATATGTCCCATTCAAGTTTCTTTCTGGTTCCTCTCCATTTCTGAAATCCAAGACGTTGAAGATCTCATGTGTAAGGTAATCTTCTTCACCGTCATAGAAGCCATAAAAGGAGTCAAATCCCCGCTGGATGGGGGTGTAAGGTTTTTGGAAGAACCCAAGATGCCACTTGCCAACAAGGTGTGTCGCATAACCTGAACAGCGAAACACAAATCTGCATGATAAGCCTGATTATTATTTACCAAAGGAACCGAAATCCATTTTCGCAAGCGATGTCCAAGACTATTACTTGATTTTGTAGCGGTAGTTTAAACGCGCGTGCAAAAATTAGACAAAAAAGTTAGTGAAAGGTAGTCAAAATGGTGTCGCCTGCGCGTGGTAAAAGTAGAAAAAAGATTTTCATTATATTGTTTCTTTGAAAATAAGTAAAGTGCATTTTTATCCAATTGTTTTGGTAAACACCAGGGTCGGTGTCTAGCGCTAGATATAATTTTATGTATCTCAATGTTTCGCGTCTCGGTAAATTATCACTATTCACATCCCCTTCGGGGATAATCATTCATTGACATTATTCAGTACAAAACTTTCTCTAAACATACTGAGTAGTCCCCGCCTTAAATAGGCGCTCAAAAAAGCGTGAAGTCCGCAGACATTTGAAACCTTCCTTCAATATACATTCAATATGACAGTTAAACATACAAGGCCGCTAAATATCAATAAGACGATATGTTGTAACTTAAAATGCCTTGACGAGAGAGGGAATTCGAAAACTTATCTTCCTAAGTACGCCCCTGTTACCCTTTCATTTTGTTACCAGCTTCCTGTAGTCTCTGTGGTAGCAAAGGAATACTAAGTGGGAGTCCCCAAGGTTCTTCAGGATGAATGACGTCATGCTGTAAACCTGAAGGAGGAAAACACAACAAGTACGTCATATTTAGGTCTCATCTTTTCCCCTAGGCCCTTGAAACAAGCCAAAAATCGGCCATCTTGTTCCGAGAGGAAATGGGAACAGAAGGAAAATTAGCAAATACAGAATATACGACACGTGAGCTGGCCAGATTTAAACTCTTGCGTTTTATACTAAGAACAGAAGCAAAATAGACAAAAGTTTGGACAAACGTGTACCTGAGCAAGTTGTGCAAAGGAAGAACATAACCATGTGCAGTTGTTTTAACATTCATTAATATTTGCTTTATCTTAATTTGTTTCACTTAATTTCGATTCACACGTTATATCTAACAACTACCCCCCGAAGGGGAGGTGAATGGCGCATGGCGATGGATGCAGGCCCGTAGGGAGGAGGTGTGACGGGTGGTAATAATTTTGTCAAACGCAACGTAGAGATCATTGAGTAAAGCCACAACCTGAAAATGAGCAACACAAAAAATATCCATTAAGTCTATTCTGGTACCAGTGTTTATTATAGAAAAAATAATTCCTTAACA
>JAOBRD021025979.1:0-34026 GCA_027575215.2 Hydrozoanthus sils | reverse complement strand
GATGGTAAGCTGGTATTTCTCTGCGCTTGCAATCTAGATCGATGACTTTCCTTAACCCCCCTCCTACTCCTTACAAACCCAGCTTGTCTTAGTTGCTTCGCAAGGCCGCTGGAGCTAGTGAGGTTCCCAGATCTGTGAATATGAGGCGGAAAACAACCTATTATCCTTGACCAAGTAATACGTAGGAAGCTACGAACGGCATATGCACACGCGAGCTCAGTAAGGCTAGAAGCAGGTGGGATGTTAGGTTTTTATAAGTTAACGTTTGATTTTCCCATTTTCGTAAGTTGACCCTCAACTCTACAAGATGGTCGGCGTATAAATAGTTTCATTGAGAAATCTCTTTACCCCTTTTAATCTGTTTCAGTTAAAACCACCACAACAATGTTAACGGGAGGCGACAGGCTTCAAGTATTCGTAGACGGCGAGTAACGCTAGAGGAAGGAGGAATAATTTCTTGAGTTCGAGATTGAATTTTCCATATCCATAAACTATTCATGCTGTAAATGACCCCTTACTTTCACAAGATTGTCGATGTACAAATAGTATTACTGAGAAATCTAACGTTTTTTATCAGTTTCAGTTAAAATCACGACGGCAATGTCAACGGGAGACAATACTCTTCAAGTTAGTGAATCCCCTCAACAAGGGAAATTGGAAAACAGCCAAGAAATATATCTTACCTGCAGATTTAAAAGTACTTGCAGCACATGTTACCAACGGTAAAGGACTTATTGGTTTTAAACGAAGCTTTGCCGATGCAAGATGATATCAGTGACTAACTTGACAACATTTTTGACCAAGTCAGACAAAAACCGACTTAAAGATTTTAAAATTCTTCTTTTTCTGCATTCCAATAAGCCCCTGTAGCCTCTTTTTGGGTAAAATATTTTTTTAAAGTTTATCTCAAGAACAAGGCTAGTAGGGCAAATTTGGATGCGGACAAAAGAATATTAAAATCGCCGCCGTTTATGAATAAGGTCTATACCAGTGTATTGCCGTTGCTTTACAATCTGTCTCGTTTGTTTTGTTTTGCAGCAGTCTTCCACCCAAAAAGGCGGCAAAAACAAGTGTTTTCCAATTATACCAATATCAACAATAAATACCTTAAAACAGTATTTTAGTTTAGTGCACAATGAGATGATAGAAGAATTAGCTTTATGAATATTAGATAATCTTTATCTTTAAGTCGGTTTTGTCTGACTTGGTCAGAATTGTTGTCAAGGTAGCCATTGATATCATCTTGTCATTGTCCTTGAAGAGAGACCCAATAACTTGGGGAACTATTTCCCAAACTATCCCTTCAAGCTAAGTCCTAAGTCCAATAATGGAGATTCACCTAAGTTAGACCGGTATCAAGGTTTTTACTGATCAAATATTGTCATTGAACTTGAAGAGCGATCAATAAATGTAAATATCTCCAAAATACTGGAAGAGGTCAATTCCAGCTGATGGTGTGTTCATATCCATGTTGATGTGCGTAACGGGAGGTCAGGGCACTAGTCGAACAAAGAGAACAAAACAATGCAAACAAGAATGCGGTATACTCACTAACAACACACAGAATCGATGACTTGAGGTGTATGCTTTAATTAAATATGTCTTAACACTTCTGTGAGTTTTTTTTTACCATACATAGGACTCCATCTTCACTAAGCATTTACTTGCAATATGAAAAAATCCCAGCTACTATAATGCAGTTACATCTTCGTTCTGTAGAATTGAAATGCTAAAATTATAAATCACATCTACATGTCTCAAGGACTTGGGTATTTGATCAAAGCTTTAGCCTTTTAAACAAAAAGCTGTACTGGTTAACCCAGTTGGTAAGGCGCCAGTCTTTCGTGCGGGAGGCCCGGGTTCGATTCCCGTTGCCGGACCTTCACTCCAAGTCTTAAAATAATTGAGGAGAAGGTGCCGCCTTTGCCCTAACATCAGCAAACGGTTAGACTTCTCGGACGTTAAACCGTAGGCCCCTCTCGATCTCTTATCGGGGTTCTTAAAAGAACCCACACACTTGTCGACAAAGAGTAGGGTGATCCCGGTGTCGTGGTCTGTCTCTTCTACTAACTGAGGATAACTCTTATGAATATAGTTGTGAGCCGTGTATAGCGGGCTATCTTATTCTTATTATTATTATTATTATTATTATTATTATTATTATTATTATTATTATTATTACTGCGCATGCTGTGTTGCATGATCTAGTGTAAAAACTTCGTTTGTCATACTTGACTTGTGTCGTCAAAAACTATAATACTTCCTGTAAATATAAGAAAAAAATGTTTTTATTGCCATTACTTTTTTAAGTTTTCAGGCATTTGAAAGAACAATGCAGCTGCATTAAAGTCAATACGTTGACAAATATTAACTACGAAATAAGTTGCGCTCCATAAAACTGAAAGATCTTCACAAAACATGAATTATTTTTTCCCAAATTTAGGAGAAAACTATCTTGTTTTTCTACCCACGCTGAACTTTTTCAAGATTGTTTTGATTTTCTTGTTTTTCGTTTTCGTTGCTGGTTGCAAACCTTCACCGGAGGTGGAGTCTGGTGATGACAGCTGGTCGCAGCTGAGAGACTGCTGACTAATCGTACTGACTGCCTCGTCAATGGGACTTTCTCGTGACGATGAACCGCCTAGTGAACTTACAGAAAAATCTGTGAAGAGATCAGAGTTATACTGGGTTACGGTGAAGAAGCTTCCTTCGTAATAAGAATATTTTTTGTCAAGTGCTTTTGTTCTTAAGGTTTTTCTTTTGACTTGTTTTGTCATGTTGATAATTTACCACCTTCTTAACTTGATCCATTGCCGAAAATTACTGGCGGAAGCAAAATTGTCGAGGAAAAATTCTGTTTTATGAAGGATGAGAAAACGGACAAGCTAGATATTCCAAGTGGATCGGAACTTTTTCAGTTTCCGAAAAAAGTATCCGAAATTAGCGAAGCAAGGTTTTCCCACAAATATTAACCCACCACGTTTTATTTAGTTTTTGGATTTATTAGTACCTGTTAGAGAAAATTTTCTTATTCCCAATTTATTTTTTGTTCTTGTGTCGGTGGTAGTGAAACGAATAAGGGGAAGATCGTAACAATTTGAAATCGTCCGCGCGACCATTCCTCTCACCGTTTTAGCTCAAACTTTTGATTGGTAGAGCTTTTTGTGAATCACTGTACCTGAGTCGAAAGAGAACCCCCAATTTGGGCCTGTGTTAAGATCAGCTGAGCCTGCAGTACCACAGAAGGGCTTGTTTTGGCGAGTACCCTGTATACACAAAATGAAAAAGAGTTTCAACTATTCTTCGGTTTTGTAGCCCAAATTAATAGTTTGTAGATGTGCGAATGCTGAGGGGTGGGGGAGAAGAGAAGATAAAGTCAATTTTTTATGAGTTTCTCAGAATGTAGACACCTTTTGCTAAATAATATAGTTATGCTATTTAAATAGCATATATGCAATAAAAATGTGCCACTAATAATGTTCTAATTACTCTTCATATTATAAATACTTCAAAGTGATAAGCTCTTAACTACCTTTTGTGCTCTTTACATTAAACACGAAAAACTTAATATTTATAAATACATAAGTATATAATGTAGACTGCCAAAAAAATCAATGTTTCTTACCGTACTTTTTTTTATATCTTGTTAAAATATCATAGACCCTGTTCATAAATGGCTGCCATTTAGATATTCTTTTGTGTACATTCAAATTAGCCCTACTGGCCTCATTTCTGGTAACATAGTCTTTTAAATGTTAAGCTGAAGAGCGAGGTTAGTAAATCTAATTTGAATGAAAATAAAAGAATATCAAAATCACCGCCATTCTTCAACAAGGTCTACAGTGTTGCAGTAATTTCAAAGCTAAACGGCAGCTGCGTCGGACACACTATCTCAAATATAAAGTGAAAAACACAAGTTTAAAACGTTTAACTTCCTGCAAATATGTTTTAGTTGACTTTAATGACACTTTTTTTTAATTTTATAATAGCCTCTCAATCTGCTAACTCTCCAAGAAGTAAGCAGAAGACTAACCGAGGTGGAATTTATCTCTATAAGCCCCAACAAGTTTATCAAAACTGAATATAGCTTCTTTTTTTCATCAAAACTCATGCAAAAAAAAACATTTGATTTGATAATACGCGCACTCTGGTTGGGCCTTGGTCTTGTGTTTGCACCGATCTGCTCTCGATTTCTCCCAAACACACATCGGTTTGCAAACACGGTAGCTGTATTTCATTTCATTAATGACAAAAATGAAATTTACCAATTAATATAAAGTAAACCTCTGAAGATAAAAGCAAAGTTTTCCTATACTTGTTATAACATAAAAGTATTAGTTCTGTAATTGGGGCCGAGAGTTTAGCAATACGCTATCTGGCCTAGCTATTTGGAGTTGGAAGGTTTAAGAACAGAAAACGCACAAGATAAAAAAGAAAAACCGAAAATAAGGACTGAAAAATTGCGTAACTTGACCAAAAACCTCCAACATTAAGAAAAACATCTATAAATTACACTAACTGTTACGTACCGGCATTGTGTTTGTCTGACCACTAAAGTTGGTGTCACTTTTGGCTCTTCGTTCAGATAATCCCGTAACTCCAATCAAGGTGAAAGAAGGTTTCTTCGCAAATGTTAGACTTTGATCATCGCGTATTTGATTTCTGGCAAGATTCAATATCAACTCATTCCCTGCTTTTCCTTCATCATCGCTGTGTGCTTTAAAGGACGGATCAGTGATGCTTTTCTTTGTATGTGCCTTTGATTGAGCGTTGGTTGCATCTACCGGCGTTTTGGATTTTGGATTGCTTTGGTTCATCAAGTCCGATCTCAGGTTCGAGAATTCATTCTCGTGACCCAGGGAAGTTTCTGAACTGGGTGACCAGCTAACTTCGGAAAACACCGGGAAGTCGCCACGTGGCATCTCAGATGTTGGTGACGTATCAAATGAGATATCAGTCAGTGAAATCGAGGCTCCAGAAGACAAGGTTCCCTCGCTCGCTGTATCGCAATCATCTTGCGCAAATTCTTTTTGCTTTCGGAGTTCAGTTTTAATCTTGTCAAGTCTTGCTCGAAGCTTTCTGTTTTGTATCTGAAGGTTTGTGTAAGCTTTCATGGTGTTGTAACATTCTGCTCTCGTGTATGACAAATCGGTTTTCGTTTTCTTTACTTCTGCCTTTGAAGCAGCAAGATTTCTCTCCAGTCTAACCTTCTCCTTTTCAACTTTATTAAGCTCCTCTCTGATCTCAGACGTTTGATCTTGCAGTTGCTTGTTGTCATGTTGAATCTTTTGGAGCTCTCTTTCTAGTTTCTTGATTGAAATATTTTTATCGCAGACTTTCTGCTTCAAGCTGTGGTTTCGGCTTACTTGTTTTTGCACCTGGCTTTGCAGATCGGAATTCTGTCCCTTTGTTATGGACAAATCGTTTTCAAGAATGGTATTTTGGCACTTGATTTCAGCAATCTCGCTGTTAAGCCTGTTGATACTGTCAAATGCGCTCTTAGTAGGATCAGAGGTACACTCGGATGTGGAAGTTGCATCAGAAGAAGAGCTGGGCGACTCCAACTCAGAAATTGACCCAAGCTGGGAGCTGTCCGTACAAACCGCCATACTTAGATTTTCAGATTGATGAGGGCTTGAAAGTGGTGAAGTTTCGGCTGCAGCTCTCTCTTTTGTTAAGCTGACATCATCAGACGAAGTACAGATAGAGGTGTTATCAAGAACACATGTTTTTGTTAGTTGCGTCTCAGCTGATGAACCTGAGACGTCCTCTGTAGAATCTGAACTGTGTATCAAGTCTTCATGCGGGTCATCATTTTTTGAGTAACAGATCTTCTTTCTTTTTTTTTGATTAGAGTCTACTTCACATTCTTCCTCATCTTCCGTACTTCTCGGAGTCATTTGAGTACAAGAGTCGCTAATCTCTGTTATCTTGTAATCACGGAGCGTCTCGTTCTCCTCACGGAGGTTTCCGATTTCCGCTTCTATGCGGGCATTCTCCTCCAGCACGCAAGAGAGCACCGTTTCAAGTTTGGAATAACGCTCGCTCAAACCATTTATCTCGGTAACAAGCTCTTCTCTTACTTTCTCCTCTGCTTCATGCTTTGCTTTTAAGAACTCTTCCTCCATTCTGCTTTTTTCCTCAATTGCATCAGAGAGCTGAATTTCTATTGACGCCTTTTCACTTTTCAGCATTTTGTTCTCTTGCCGGGCGTGGTTTATATCTCTCATAACAACTAATAGACTTTGGTATAGCTGAGAACTCTCTTCATTTTCACCTAGCGTCTGGCCAAGAACTTCTTCAGTCTTTGTGGTTGAAAGTTTCATTATTTCACTTAGTGTTTTTAGCTGCGCCTTTGTATCATTTTTGATTCCTTTATCCGTTCTTACTTCACTTTCAGGATCTAGTTTCTCTGCGCCGCTGTCTTTAGTATCGAGACTTTCATTCATTTCAGCAATAACGTCCAGACGCCCTTCTCTAGAGGGTGTCGTTTGAGTTGCTGTTTCCGTCTCTCTCTTTTTACAGTCATTAATTATCGCTGACATTTCCTCGTTTTCGCGGCTCAAAAGATTAAGTTTTGATTCAATCTCCTGCATCTCTTTCAGTTTTTTCAGGCATTCCCAGAGATTCCTTTCAACAACGTTTTTGGCATTCAATTGGTCCTTTAATTCTTTTTCAAGCTCAGAAATAATTTTTTCAGCCTCGTTGTTCTTTTGCTGTAGAGCATCAACAAGGGCTTTCGGCTCACTCAGTCCAACTAATTTGGTTCTTAAACTCTTTATTTCATTCTTATCTACTTCTATTTCAGAAAGCAAAGCCTCTTTTTCTTGTTTGTACGAAGCCAATAGAAGCGCATGATCTTCCTTAAGTTTCATTGATACTCGTCTTGTCTCAAGCAGCTCTGCCTCCAGCTTCTCTTTAGTTTCTTTTATTTTCATTAACTCTTCAAAAAGACTCTTTCGCTCTTCCGTTAGAACAACTGTTTCATCAGTTTGATCGTCTGCTTGATTTGGTGGTACAATTAGAGACTCACAGTCGGTCTCGATATTCGTTACTTGATTTTCTGTTTGCGTGCTACTTGAATAATTTTGAGAGCAAACCTTAGAAACAGAAGGTTTATCATTAACATTTGAAGAAAAGATTTGATTAGATTGAGTTTCTGCTGCCTGCTCGCAATGTGTTTGAACTTGTGCGTTCGTTACCTCAACTTCTGGTTTCACCGATTGATGAGATTGAGAAACTAGTCCATCAGTGTTTGTCTGAGCATGCGATGTTTTGAAATAATTGCAGCCAGATGGTTTATAGAGTGACTCTGTTTGTGGAACATTGTTGAGTTTTTTGCTCACTTCTTCACACGATGTTGTTTCAGAGAAAAATGTCTGACTATTTGCATCTTTTAAGCTCGGGTTAATTCCGACATTTGCTGTAGTTTTCTGTCCAATTATGCGATTTAGTTTTACGATCTCATTTTCGTTGTCATCGAGTTGTTTTTCAAGTTTCTTTATTTGGTTGTCACTCAATATTAGTGCATGTTCTAACTGCGAGTTGACTTTTGTCAGGTACACCGTCTTCTTTTCCAGTTGCAATGTCTCCATAGCCATTTGGCAGATTCTTTTTTCCGTTATTCCAAGCTGTGTGGCTTTTTCCTTTGGATCTTCTTCTTTGAAGTGTTCTGTTTCATGAAGAATATTTTCCAGGCAAACACTTTCAGAAGAGCTGCGAAAGGAGTTACTATTCAAGCTTTGGAAAAGGTTAGCATCCTCATCATTAACTTTTTTGTACCCATCTTTGTCATTATTCGCACCCTCAGGCTTTAGCTTTGTTTTAATGGAATCAGCTTCTTGCTTTTTTGTCTGCTGCAGCCCTTTGTTGCCACTTGTCATGTTGTTTAGCTGCAATGGTGTCTCAGATGTTCTGTTATTACGGTTCTCCTTCAAGGCGAGTTGGGGTTTCGTTTTGTCTTCAATACTGTTTTTTCTTGATACTTTCTCGTTCTTGTTGTGTAATGACGCACTAGTTGTATTTTCGTCAGCTTTTTTGTTCAGTTGCTTGTTTTTGTTATCTCTGACTCTTTCTTGGCTTTTCTTGATTTTGTTGTTGGTTACGCTGGGCTGATTTCTACTGTTGTCGAGAAGCTTTCGAAGTTCTGTATTTTTTTCGTTGACAGTCTGAATTTCAGCCTCTATCTTTTCATAATTGTTTTGCAATTCATGAAGTTGGTGCTTTGTTCTTTGTTCAGTTTCCTTTGTGACTTTGATTTCATTCTGTAATTTTCTGATGTTTTCGTTTAAGGAGGAAGCTTCTTCTTTGAGCTCGTTTATTTCTCCTTGTAATACTTGCTTATTGGATGACAAAGTTTCGAGCTCTTTCCGTAGGATCTGGATTTGATTTACCTTGTCATGAACCTCTTGTTCTTTTAGTTTCAAACTTATTTGTATTTCTTCTAAACTTTTAGCGCGTTTTTCACTATTTTCAAGATCATTTTTTAAGATATAGTTTGATTCCATTCCATCTTCATTTAGTTTTCGCAGACGTTCCGTTTCCTTTATTTGAGCATCAATTTTGTCATTCAAATCGTTCATTTCAATCTTATTTTGATATAAAGACTTCTTTAGTTCTTCTTTTTCTTTTCGTTCTTCATTAATCTGATCTTGTTGTTTCTTAATGTTCAACGCAAGATGCTGGCGGTTAATCTCTAACTTTTCGCTTCTAGCTTTTTCTGAAACAAGTGCTTCTTGTGTGTATTTTATTTCACTTCTCAGTGCATCGATTTTTTCTTTGGACTCTTTCAACTGCTTCTCCTGGGCCATGATCTTATTCTCGAATTCCTGAGCTTTTTTCAACTCCTCCTCTAATTGTTTTTCGAGAATTTGTTTTTCATTCTTTTTATTCTCTGCTTTGGTGTTTGCATTAGCAAGTTCCTCTTCCAAAGAATTTGAATTGTCAACAAGACTGGAAAGACGTCTATTTGTTTTACCCAGTTGATTTTTAAGATCTTCGTTTTCACTAAGAAACGATTCCATTTTCTTCTCAAGCCTCTTAACCTCGGTTTGTTTCATGCTTACAGTTTCTTTTGTTTGTTTTAACTCATTTTCAAGATATGTTACATTTCTTTTGAGTTCATCCACTTGATCCCTGGAAGCTACCAAAATAGTTTCTAAGTCTTCTTTGTTGATGTGAACATCTTTAACTTGTTCATTTCGTTTTTCATGTGAATATACCGTCTCATTTAGATGTCGAATTTTTTCTTGACATTCTTTTAACTCACTTTGGAGTGTTTGGGAGTTCTTTAAAGCTTCCGTCAATCTCTTCTCCATCATATCTCTTGACACTGTTGCTTCCTGCAACTTGAAGCCGCCTTGTCGCTGTTGTTCCTTTGTAACCTCAACTTCATGAGATAGCCCTTCATTCAAACACCTTATTTCGACTAATTGGATTTCAAGACTGGCTGCTTTTTCTATGTTCTCACTAAGTTGTACTTTTAACGCTTCTCTGTCGTTTTCACTTTGGGTAAGGAGGTTTTGCTTTTTTTCTTTTTCTGTCCTTTCCTGTTTAAGATCAGATTCCAGTTTTACCATATCTTCCTTGACATCAGATAACTCTCGCTCGATCTTTTTTCTTTTTTGTTGCTCTTCTGTTGAAGCCTCCTTTAACATTTCGGCTTCATTGCTTTTTGTTACCAGCATTTCTTTAAGACTCTTGTCGTTATCTTGAAGCTGTTCAACAAGTTCATGTAATTTCTTGTTTTCGTCTTGCATTTGCAATGAACTTTCTTCTAATACTTTTGTCTTGAGCTCTAGATCTTGAAGATTCATCTAAAATGATCAAATTAAACTATCTTAATAGATATTTATCCTTAACTTATATTTGCTTATTTGGTTGCAAGTTGAGAAAAAAAACATAAAAAAATATGGAAGCATCGTTGTCAGGACTCGTGACATAAAAATGTCAAACGTTTAATGATAAAAATTCGAAATACTAGCTCTCAGCAAGTGAAATTATTGCAGTCGGGTAATAGTTCCATTTAACGAAAACTAATATTCGAAATATTTTATTAGTGAACGTTTTAACATTTTTACTAAAGAAATCCTAAGACCGAACTACAAATCACTGTTGGTTATGACACATCGGTACCACATAAGCCTAACCAAAAAAACAATATTGCTGAAAAAATGAATTTGTGTTACTATCTATCTAAGTGTTTAGGGTAGATTTCAATATTTGTGTATATTTTTTATCAAGACAGGAAGAAGGACACAAAATTTACATTCCATACCTCTAACTGTATGCGGTTGCTGTCGACTGTGACCAGTTCTTGTTTCAACACATCGTTTTCTTTTTGGACTTCAAGTAATCCATCGCTTATCCCGTCTCTTTCACTATTAACATTCAGAAGCCGGATTTGAAGCTTGGAGTTCTCGTCAAGAAGTGCATTGTATTCGGTGGTTATTGTTTCATATCTCTCTTCCATTTCTTTGTACCTCTCAACATCGATTTCATCTGGGATCTTTTCTTTGGCAACAAGCCGCTGCTCTAGATCCTTACGTTCTCCATGGGCTATTTCAAGTTCTGTGTTAAGACTCTCAATCTTTGATTGAGCCTTGTCAAGATCTGTCTGGTACTTAGAGAGACTTTTTTCCAAGTTTAGGAGTTGCCTTTGCAGAGAAGCAGTTTGGTTGTTGAATAATTCATTTTTGTCTGAAAAGTGGGTATTTTCAGCAGTGGTTTGGGACGAAGCTATTGATGAGATTTTGCTTTCGATCTCCTTTGATGTTTCTTGTTTTACTGTTACTCGACCAGATGATTCATCGGTATGCTTTTTCGGTTTCGTTTCTGTTGCTTTCAGTTGTGCAGTTTCTGTCTCTTTGACTTTAGGAGAAATCTTGGGTTCAGGGTATTTGACAACGCGACTGCTAGGTGAGCGCTCTCTGTTCTTGCGTCTTTCTATTGGTTTTGGTATTCCTGTCCTTTTTTTGGTCTCAAAGTTAACATCACTACTGTTCTTTTGTTGTTTTTTCTCCGACTGGTTAATCGCTTCGTTCTTTTGCTCCAGTTCTTTATCGCCAGGTTTTTTCATTGCAGTATTGTTCTCTTCAGTCTCATCTTTGGTAACCAAGTTCTCGCTACATAGTTTTTCATGACATTCTTGCATCGAGTCAAGTTTTGATCTCAACTCCGAGTTTGCGCGTTGTAGCAGTAGCGTCTCCCCTTCTGCCACCTTTGTTCGTTCTTTTCTCTGTTGGTAATCTAGTTCCAGCTTTTTCTTTAATTCTTTCAGGAAAGAATTCTCTTCACAAAGCCGTTCATTATCGTTCCTCAAAATTTCCATTTCTTTTCGGATATCAAACTGCTGCTTTCTGTTTAACGCAAGCTCTGCTTCAAAAACTTGGCATTCACTAACAACGGAGTCTAGTTCGTTTTTCCACTTTTGAATATCGTTTCCCAGTTTTGTAACTTGGTTTTCCAAGTTTGCATTGCTGCTTTCCAAGTCTTCGTTTAAAAAGTGAGACGTCTCTATCTCTTTTTTCAACTTGCTTACTTGATCTTTTTGCCACTCTAGTTCTTCCAACGTCTTGGACAGTTCTTGCTTAGTCTTTGATTTCTCTTCGTCTGCTTTTTGTAATTCTGCGGGTTTCCTCTTCTTCATAATTGTTTGCAATTCACTCACTAAATTAGAAATTACGGTTTTTTTCTCTTCATTCTCTCTTTGAAGTTGAACTCGTAGCTGAGTTTCATCTAGTAACTCTTCAGTAGCTTTCTTTAGATCTTCTTCTGCAGCTAAAAGTGATTCTTTTAACTGATGAAGAATTTCTTCATTCCCAATCCGCTTTTTGGTCATCAGCTGTTTCTCTTGGATCATCTTTTCAAGCTTTGTTTTAAGTTCAGCGTTTTCCTCACTGATGTGAATCAGGCGAAGTTGACGAGACGAAACGCCATGCTGTTGAGGAGGTGTCCGTAGGTCGATTGACTTTTTTCTTGCTGTTGTCCTTCCTTGTGAAGGTTTTGGTGAGGAAGACCGATTTCGTGCTGGAGACTTTGCTCTAGACTGTACTCCTGTTTGAGACGATGTCTTAGCTCGTAAATTACCCTTTTCGTTGCTCACATCGTGCGAATCTTTGGCTGTTGGTGATGGTTGAGATTCAAACGAGCCATCACTCTCTTGCAGCACCCTTTCCAACTCATCTCTCAAAGCCACAATTTTGTTATCCAGAACATCGTTTTTATCTTTAACAACCATGTAGGATTTACGAATTTCTTCACAGTTGTTCCTTTCCTCGTTTCGATCAGTTTGAAGGTCTTCTATTTTCTGATAAGATTCTGATAGTTGAACTGTAGCTTTCACCAATTCCTCCTCCATGACATTGCAAGTTATCTGCAGCTGTTGTATTTCCACAAGAGCTTTCTTAAGTTCGCGCTGCAAAGTCTCTTGATCAGTAATTGTTATATCAAAATCCACGCTTACGGCTTGTTCGCTAAGAAGGTGACCTTTGGTTTTCTTTCCCAAAGGGAATCTACTTGCATTTGTGGGGCTCTTCAGTAGGCTCTTGGCTGGCGACTTGATTCTTTTGGGTTTCTGGTTTGTGTTTGGTTGGGCTTCCTGGGCGGCGCGAGCCAGCTTGGTGATGACAATGTCTTCATCGCTGTCACAGATTTCAGTGTCTGTTGCGCTACCTTCGTCCTGCGACTGTGCTTCTGTCTCAGTGACATCCTCTTCGGTCAAAGTATCATCCTCTGGACTTGGTACCAAAGTATACACATGTGACATGCTATGGAGTGTAGAAATAAGCTGAACTGTTAATACCGAGGAAACTGTATATAAGCATATCGGGATAACAAGTGTAATGATGAGAGATAACGTAATGAAAATAAAATGTGAAATGGGGTATTAAAAGTTAAAAATTTGCATGTAGATTTACAGTCACGTGTGCCTTGCTACATCTCTGGGGAATAACATAATTAACCACTGTAGCCATAAATATGCAATGCTTTCCCTCGAATTTTATACACTTGAAGATGGCAGTTTTTTTCAAAGATGTTGGTGTACACTTTGAATGATAAACACCTTTTATACATTTTAACATTTTACTGACAACTTGGTATGTAATGAGAATTACAACTTCAAATCCGTTTGCTCCTTTTTTTGCAATTTGTTTTGTACAAGCAACAAGTTTATTTTTGGAAGAGGAAGAGAACTATTTCTCAAAGACACCTGAACGTCGGCTTTTTAGGATTATGGTAACAGAGTTCGCGCTTCCAAGGCCTCTTAGCGAAATATTAAAAAAACAAATGCGATTACAACTAACGGTTGGTAATAATGGTCATGGGAAAAAGCAATTCTGTTTCGTGCAGAGCCATTGGCCAATAAAAACCGTTGTTGCACTTAGTTTATTTATAGTAACCATTCACCATTTTTCAAACGTTTTCTGGGAGATGTAAGGACATTTTTGATTTAAGGCTTTTATCTCGTTGTTTAAGTTTTCTTTCATGTAGACCTCTACCAAAATATTCTATATTTTTTGTCTAACGTAACAAACTAAAAGAAGATCTACAGGTCAAGTTAGGTGGTTCTTAAGACATTAAAGATAATGCGCTTTATTCTTTGATACTTTGCATGGAAAATTGGGTGTTTGGCGTTTCAAGTAGACAGCAATTTTCAAACTCAGCTGTATCTTTTTAAAAATGTATCTATAAAAATGTTCCCTTCGAGGAAAACAATACTAAAACTGAAATTATGATTTCAAGTCTAAATTTGCCGATAGGAAGTAATACCTAATACATGGAAATTTAAAACTTATTTTCAGTTTTACCTGGCCAAGCAATTCTTGAGGAAAATTTCTCTCTGTTCACTTCCTTCAGATATCTGGGAACTGTTTTCACTGTCCACACTTTCCTGAGACACTTCCATGACATCGGACAGCTCAGTTGTCAGAATGCCCACCGTGCTTTCTGCTACATTTTGAGATTTGTGGTCTGGCTCTCTGTTGAGTTTGAAATATGAACAAGACAAAATTAATTTGAATCAATCTAAACTCAAAGTGCCTATCTCATCGTTCTATTGAGGATTTGGAGTTATGTTTCAGACACTTATCAACAATTATTCGAAGAAAATACGAGGAAAAAGTAAAACACCTTTGAGGGCCTTCAAAGAAGCTAAAAAAGCGCTGTTGGGTTTCTTGTTTTGAAAATACCGCGTGCAATAAAAAGACTAGGTCGAGTTTCATCACTTGGATTGTTGACGTCAGAGTAGTGAGGCACTTAGAGTAATCAACATCAATATCAAAGAGTTATAATAATAAACTACGTAGTGACACAGAATGCTCTCCCAGTGATCTGCAAAGAGTTTGTGTAGATTGTAAGATTTGCTCACGTGGTTACTCTCACTACTCTAACGTAAGCCTCAAATTCAGTACAGGCCTTTTCCGGTGAATGATAAATGACGTCCAGTCACGACTTTATGGAGCTTTTGAAAATTGATAAAAGATTAAAGAAAATGGGAATACACGAAATTACCCCGAAAAATGTTATTCAATGTATAAATATTCTTTAGAATCGTAAATAAACCAGGTGAGATAGGCGCTTTAAACTTTTCTATTTCACCTGTATAATTGGTTGCAATTTGGGACAGGGATGTAAATTGGGACAGGGATGCAATTGGGACAGGAATGCATTTGGGGACTGAGGGATGCAATTGGGGACAGAGATGCGATTGGGGATGAGGATGCGATTCGGGACAGGTATGTGATTCGGGACAAGGATGCGACTGGGGACACGGATGAAATTGTGGACAGGGATGCAATTGGGGACTGAGGGATGCAATTGGGGACTGAGGGATGCGATTGGGGACTGAGGGATGTGATTGGGGACTGAGGGATGCGATTGGGGGCAGGGATGCAATTGGGGATGCAATTCGGGACAGGCGCATTTGGGGACAAAGATGCGATTTGGGACAGTGATGCGATTACGGATAGGAATGCAGTTAGGGACTTAGGAATGCGATTGGGGACTTGGATGCGATTAGAGATTGTGATGCGGTTGAGAATATGGATAAGATGGGATGCGATTTAGGAAGGGATGATAAGGGTTGGGGTTGAGAATAAAGATGTAGGTAAGACAGCGATTGGGGTCAAATTTAGGGTGAAGGTAGTGCCTCCTTCATTAGTATACAAGATGCTGCTTTGCATATATACAGCCAAGAGGGTGTGGTTCGTTTGTAATTAATCAATTAGAAGTTGGAAATTTCAGACTCCTTGGAAATTTACTGTTTTCTTTAATAACTGAAGTTCTCTACTGAATACCGCTAACTTTTTTAATGAATGGAAAAGAAAATATACTAGCAGTGCTACATACCTGTCAGAATTTGTGGCAGTGTTAGACCTAGCAAGATCATTTTCAAGATTAGACTTCTCAAGTTTTAGGTGAAACAATTCAGACTTCAGTCGATAAACGGCATCCTTCAAATAAATCAGTTCTTCTTCTAAGCGAGTTTTCTCCTCCATTGAAGCAAACACCTCCGTCTCTAGTTTACACGTGTCTTCATTGATCTCTCTTAGTTCTGACTTGAGCTTTCGTTTACTCTGGTGATACTGCACCAAGTCAGTTGCAAGTTCACTCGGGCTTTTTCCCGCCAATTCACCCTCTGGTGACGACACGGCTGCGGCTTCATGTCCTCCATGGTTGGAAGCTAGGTCTGAAGTTTTCTGATTTTTCTGGCTGCCAGCACTTTGGGACTTGCATGATAATGAATGGGGTCGTTTGGAGCTTTTTGTTAATTGAGACGTGCTCTTTGATGGGTTTCGCGACGTTTTTTCTACAGAAGAAACCTTTCCCCGTTTCTGAAATTAAATGAATTTCTTTTTCAATGAGATTATATGAAATTATGGGAGGGTTTATTTTGTAATCTTTAACATTTGCAATATTTTTACTACTAGATCATTCTATTTCTAGTTTTTCTGTTTGGGTGGTCGACTATGTAAAGGCCTATGGCCTGTTGTAAGTTTTTTGTTATCTAATTTGTTATACAATGAAAGCTAATTAAATAAATGAAAGTAATTTGCTTTCATACATACTAATTTACGAGCATTTATTCCCTAAAATAAACACATAGAGGAAAATTGAAAATATTTTTAGCTTGTGCAGGTTTCAGAATTAGGATTAATTTGAGAAACTCCATCGGTGTTTCTATAGAAAAAGTTTAAGAAACAGTTTAAAGTAATCCTCCATTATATAACATTATTGATCTCCGAATAAAACTTTGTTAAGTCCATGTCTACATCAGCAGCTCAAATTTGATAACCCTGTACATAAATCTAACACCAAACTATTTAATATGATCATTTCTACGCCTACAGGTCGGATTTTCCGCGTGCCGCTATTTTGAAATGTCACGTGATATGATTACAGTGCCAGACCCCTTCTCGATCATTGCTATTGTACTCATCAAGAGTGGAGACTGGCACTAAAGCCAAAACACGTCAAATTTCAAAATGGCGGCGTGGGGGAAATCCACCTTAGCTGCTAATATAGACACAGATAGGACAAAAGTTTTATTTGAGATCAAGAATATTATACAGTGCGAATACCTTTAAGCCTTTTCATATGAAAATTGGTTTACACTGACGCTTCGGACTGGGTTGAATTATAAGAAATAGGATTTATGCATAGCTCGACCGCAGTTATGTCAAAAATGTTGAAGTAAAATTCTTTTATCAAGCTTTAGAATTACAATTTCCCATATTTGTTCGTTTTTGAATGCAAAATTAAAAAGAAACAAGAAGCTATAACTAACTTTTTTTTCTTTAAAAATAAAATGTACAAGTATTTTTCATATTTTAGGTATCTTAGAATTACATTTTCTTCAACGAAGACAGAGTTGCAAGCGGTGAAGTGTTTAAAGCACTTTGGGCTTTACTTAGATTTTGTTAACGAATATTTTTCTAAGGAGGTGTCACTGAAGTTGACTTTACTTCAACTTTTGATTTTCTTGTTAAATATTTCATTTAATGTTCTCGAATGTTTTGAAAATACTCTTTAGTGGTAATGGTTTAATCAAGTCTATTGTAGGTTTTCCTTAATAACAGGAAGGTCAAAGGTTATTTATATTTTCCAATAATAATTTAAAAGTTCATAAGCAGGTCAAAGGTTATTTGTATTTTGCAATAATAAGTTCCAAGTGATTATATCACATATATTAAATTTTTCTTAATTTCCTTCTTTGATGCCAGGAAAAAGTTTTGTTAACTTTTATTTCGTATTTGTCTGTTTTAGGGACTTCAAAGTTTGAATTTCAATCTTCCTGAAGCCGGATGGGTTTGCCTTGGTTCGTTTATAACGAAGACAAATATTGGGGTAATAACTCCAATGTTTTTTTCTGAATGCACATATAGCGAGTAAAGATACATGCATGTGTCAAGTCCCGAGATTGACGTCGATTTGCCCCAGGATCCCACTTTAAAGCAGTTTCAAGCATATTACCTGTCTCTTATCAGTTCCAGACTCCTCTAGAATGCGCGGATCGTTCAAGCAGCCACAATGTTGTGAGAGCTTCTGCCGTAACTGTGTAAGCTCAAGAACAAGAAGGCACGATAGAAGGGCTTTGTCCATGATGACGTAGTGGAGGCACTTCTCCATCACCGAGTCATCGTCTTCGGAATCTATTAGATCTGTTGGACCTAGAAAATGTTTTGCACAAGAAAATTGAGTAATGGCGTCTTACAGGAATGGACACAGAGATGTCAAAGGGGTAAAGCGATGTGGTCATAAATCTAGAGAAGTTTGCCGATATTAAGAGCCGAACGTTTAGAATAACGAAAAAGTAAACATTTGTAATAAAATCATAAAAGTAATTGTATTATAATGTCATGTTCCCCAGAAGTACATCATTAACGCATAACGGGCGAAAGCCCAAAATTTCGAGTAAGCGTATTTTAAGCCGATACAAACGATTTTTACCTAGCTCTAGCATTGCTGTAGAGAATTAAAAAAACTATTGCAGTTACATCGCCTCGAATAATTTAAAGCATACAAAGATTTGAATCTACTTTATAGCTAACAATAGGAAGTTGGTTTTCAGGGCTTTGAATGTGTTATTCTAAACAAAACCCATTCAAAGTGTGAAATCATCTTTCAAAGTGTATTATAACGATTTCTAAAGTAGTTCACTTACTCATGATATTGTTTCTTTTGAAGAGTACCAGATCATTCAGCCTTTTACCAATGTCCTGCCAGTTGGGTAGTTCTCCTGTGAAAAATGTTTCCACTTTAAGAATCGTTTACTATGATTTGAATTATCCCTCTGATACGAAGGGTAGCAACATCTTTCGTTTTCATACAACGTTTGTGGCTTTGTGTAGTAAGGTGATTAGTCTGGCATTTAATCTACAAGAGTTTTGAAAAACAGTAAGTAAAAAAATATGGGAAGTAAAACGCAAACAAGTACCTCAATTTCCGATTACTTTAGTTTGATAGTAAAGTCATTACTTAAATAATGCTCTCAAGGGCAAAATCAGAAAACATTTAGTATGGGTAAACGTTCAAACGAAAATTGTTCGTTTCTTACAGTTTCCCATACCTTCTTTTGATAGTTGCTCGTCGAACATAACGGCTAGTAAATTACATATTTGTCGCTCGATCTTTCTCTTCGATGAAGCCAAATGCTTAATCAAAACAGATAACTTGTTTTCAGGTCCCTCTACGCTGCATTCACTAACGCTGCTATTTTTTGGCAGCGGTTGCCTGGTTTCCAGTAGCTCTTGATTTTCCTCATTTGGAAGAGCACCTTCCGATTGGTTCGGGCTACTGTTTACCAGTTTACCAATCATTCTCTTTACACCCTGCCATGCGCTGTTATTATCCTCCCCGTTCTGGATCGGCCCCGTGCAGGTGTCATAATTACCACCACGGGGTGATATCTTGATGGAGCAATCCTTGGAGAACAACTCCACCGCGCCAGCTTGGGAAAAATTGAACCTGAAATGGAGTTGAAGCTAATGATGTACAAACACTTTCCAGATGCAGTTACTAAAAATTAAGGGTCTACTGCAGCTTATAACTAAGGTAATCAGTTGATCATTGCAGGAACAAATGCGTTTTAAACAGTGGCAAAAAAACGCCTAATCAGTTTTCAGAACTTCATCTGAAGTGCTGTACTCACGTGCTAGTACGAAAACAGCCAGTAAAAGGGTACTAAGGCCTCACGGGTCAGAAGGAACTAAGCCTGTGCTGAACCCTTAAGAAATGTTTTTGAGCCTGAGTATTAGCAGCCGTGGACAACCGTTTCAGTCTTATTTTGCCTCGTCAGCACAGCATATATAGCTAATAAACAGGCTCAAATTTTTCTCACTTCAGCACGTATGTATACGACACACTTATAATCTGTGGTTGAAATTACTGCTATTTTTTGTTATGTGACCGGTTTTTGGTAGTAGAGGATCTTAAAACGTATTTTAAGATTATATCCCACAAACCTGAAGTAATCGTTTCCCTTGCTACTGGCTGGATCATCAACTTTTGAGCTTTCTTGTTGTATACCATTTTCTTCCAAAGGTTTTCCCTGAGAGGTTTCTGGAGTTTGTATGAAAGACTCCATTAGCTTAACTAAACCTTCAGCGTTTGTCAAGATAGTCTCTTGAGTTTTTCTGTAGTTCATGTAGTCCTTAGCCCTCTGTGTGTGAATACTCTTTGCTGTGTATGGTCCGTTGTCGTTATCTTGGTTTAGATTTGCCAATATTTGCAGGGATAAAACTTCTGCTAGGAGGAGAGCTCCCACGTCGTGGTTCGTACCGCTGACCGGATGTGATATCTGACGCTTGATGCAAACCAGCTCGGACTGAAGACACTTTTTTTGTTCTTTTTCTCTTTGGACACTCTTGGATAAGTTTGCTATCACCGTTACTAGTTTGTCAGTCTGAATGCAAAAAATATAAAGAATGATAAAGTGAAAATGAGAAAAATTTTATAGCTAGTTTCAAAAAGTAGACCTTAAAAAATTAAATATAAACTTTATACTTGATATACTATTGTTATCATTATTAACATTGATTTTGTTACTGTTATTTTTATCGTTATATCATTATTATTTTTATCAATATTACTATAATTGTTATTATAATTTTTGTTGTTATCAATATGTGTAGTAACAATGTGTAGTCAATGTTTACTATACTCCAGCACCAAAAGTAAGTTTGTAAGAAAGGAAATTTAAAATAGGAAGGGAAACGTATTCCCCCAATCCTTTACTCTACTGCCAAAAGAACTTGGCTGTATCCTCATTATGTTCGTGCTTTGGCTGCGTTTGTTTCCTGATCACACAATACTTTAAATGGCAGGCATGGGCGAAATGTTTAGTAAGAAATCAGTTAGCACATCAGGAGTGTTACATTTGGTAGGCTTAAGACTCCTAAACTATCTTTAAAACACAAAAAAATGTTTTAATTTCATCAAAATAGGCATGATCACCAAAAAACTAAATAGTGTACTGGCATATGTGTGTATAAATACATTATACACCTGTATGTTGTTACCACAAAAACTGTTTCATTCGATCTTCAGAACTGGAAGTTTAATTTCAACTCACATCTCTATCGCCGTAATGTTCTGTGTCTCTGAACAGGGTTACTTCCGATTTAAGTCGTTGAATTTCACGCAAGTACTCAAGTTTTTCGAATTTATGTCTTCGATCTGCAAACGTTTAACAAAATCGATGAAAAGCAATAAAACAAAATAAAGTTCTTTTTAATATAGCGGATCAACTTATATATGTTCATTTTGAATTTAAAAAAAATACCTAATGGGAAGTTAAAGAATCCATACAAACGAAAAAATTTCAAAACTATTGAAGCTGAACGGCTGCCGTCTTTGTTACAAAATATCCTTTGAATTTCTTTGAAAAGAAAAAAGAAAACCATTTTCTAGCTTTTACTTTGAGATGAGAAAGATTTTTAAAAGACAAAATTGTAGTAATCACTAACGCGAGAGTTCTTAACAATTGATCAAGTTTCCAAAATCAGATCGAGACAAAAATTTCGTATTTTTTAAATTGCTGCTTCGAATAGCTAACCACAAAGTATTCTAGGCTTTCTATAAGAAAGTTCACAAACATGGCTAACCTTGATCGTCCAACTTTCATGGTGGTTTTTTTTCATGGTGGTTTTTTTAAAAGACAAAATTGTTTTTTTTAAAAGACAAAATTGTAGTAATCACTAATACGAGGGTTTCTTATGGTTCTTAACAATTGATCAAGTTTGCAAAAACTTGACAAAAATTTGGCTAGCTAACCACAAAGTATTCTAGGCATTCTATAAGAAAGTTCACAAACATGGCTAACCTTGATCGTCCAACCTTCTTGCAAGCCGTTCCGCAAGAACTTTGTAGTCCACCTGTTCAGCATACAGAGAAAATGAATAATTAAAATTGCTTAATTTTGACCATACCGCTGCATCTGAGTGATCATCACCGTTGATATGGAAGAGGGTGGAGCTTGAGTTGCTGAAGAGAACCAAACCCATGACCCTGTCTCCTTTTGTTGGTCAGATACTCCACGCAATGAGTGGATGACTATTATCTTTATTGTCATTTATGTAGATTGATAGATGAACAGATAGATAGAAAGATAGATGGCCTTATAAAAATCATATGGCAGTATTCTAAGATCAAATTGTCGATTGTCTACATATAAAATATATAAAAATATGTTTACTAAAAAACATATGTACTAAAAAAATTCCAATAACATTTAAGAACCGACCACTACCACTGTTCGACGTGGATTTATCATCTAGACATGTATTGGCATTATGTATTTAAAAAACGTTTGTTACGAGTGACTGGACTAGTCTAATGGCGATGGTTACCGAGGTTATAAGATCAATTGTTCTTGGGAGATAAGAAGTGGTTTTATCTCATATTTTCATAACTACCAAAGGAAAACAACTTAGTTCCCCTCTTCTCCCTTTGCACTACCCAGAGATCTTTGCTCTTTTTTTCCTGCCTCCGCAAGATTTTCTAACTTCTTTATATGTTTCAGTGGTGAGAGCGTCTAACCGTCAATAAACTGGATCATCGGTATCGTTCCCATCAGTGACTAAGATATTTTTCTGAGTACTTCAACTTCATTATCTTTTCCATTGAAAATTTTTGTTATTATTAGGTATTTCGGTTATAGTTAACGACCCTTTTAATGCCAATACCCTACCTATTTATACCTTACCATTTGGAATTTACATAACTTAATTCTTTCTCGAGCCAATTGAGTCCATTAGGTTGGTGCTTCTACCCATTTTCCGCAGTGTTGAACGGATGAGAGTCCTTGACTCTCCCTGCAACTGGACAGGACATTAACCCAACAGGTTAGGCCCCTTTAGAAGCTGGTACTCATTCGTACAGCTGAGTCGACTTGATCAAGTTGGGTCAACTGGAACAACTGAGTTAACTCGACTGGAACAAGTCGGGTAAAGTGCCTTGTTCAAGGACATAACACAGTGGTCTGACTAAGGCCCGAACTCCAATATTAGGATTACGAATTAAACACAACTCATCGCTCAGCCACTACACCTAAATTAAACATAAATCGAGCTAAAATTGCACTCGTTCTTACCTCAACGCTCAATCGGGCAACATTTGTGATCCTCATAGCTCTTAATCCAAAATTTAAACTGCATTTAGTCTCGTTTACCTCGCTCAACGATGGTGCAATACAAACCTAAAAAATCCAAAGCATCACCTGTTTTCACCACTGTTAGATATTGCAAAGGTTAACAAAGTGTTTTAAAAACTTTTTCTAAAAAACACCAACAAGTGATCATTATAAGAGGCCGTAGACGATAAATGTGTTTGGCTTTCTAAGATTTCCGGACATGCCTTGAATTACAGTTAAATGTCATTGAAATCTAGCTGTTCAGCTGTGACAAACAAGACCATACGACGAAGGTGAAATCATGCAAGTGTTGCATCTTGTATAACATATCACTTTACAGCCGTTCATTCGAATACGAAGCTTATCGACTTGTATCGACTCCGCAGAGATCAGAAAGTCGCTTCCTAGCAAAGTTTCTTAGTTTACTCACTATGAAATTTGTTTTTCCATTGTCCCCCAAACAGTCTTGAAGTAAACGAGTTAGGGTGGAGTTCCTGTATGGCACGTGACCCTTGTTGCCACGTGCAAGTGCGTGGATTACGTTCCTGAAGCAAAATATATTTCACGAATGAGGCAGTGCCACAAGATTAATAACCCAACGCATTTCAGTTTTTTAACCATACACGTTTAGGCTAGCCCTTACTTAGAAATTACATTTTCAGTGTTATCAAATAGATAGCTACGATATTTTCTAAATATATAAGTAAATGCATGTAGTAATAATGGGTAAAGGGTTGTTTAACTAGAGAAACAAGCGAAAGTAAGGAAGAAAATGATGAAATGTATAGAGAATATAACATGGCCGTGCGAGAATACGAATTTTATCTGGGAGAGCTGAAAGTATCTCTCTACGAGAAGAAAAAATTCGTATGCCCAAGCGACCATGTAGTGTTCTGTTTGGTACTGATGATATTTCTACATAAAACAAAACTTTCTTGAAATAAAAGAACTGGCCGCGTGGCTGAGAGGGGAGATTTCTTCTAATAATAACTATGCCCATGGCGACACGAATATCCTCACAAGTAGTATATAAAGATCTGAATTTTTATTAAAAGGAAAAATCCTGACATTTCATTAGTATCTTTACCATAAATATAAAAGTTGCTTGACACGTAGACCTATCGTACAACCCTTTAGAGCCTACTTGCTAGGTATTGACTGGACGTAGGTAGACGTTTGAGTCTCCCTCAGGTGTAGAGGCGCTAACAAATCACAGTGGAAACTCACCCGAGTTCGAGTAAGGAAGTGTTGAGGTATTTTGCTTCTGTTAAACGAACTCCTTCAGCCTTGGTTTTGGTTAGACGTTCACTACCAGCAAGATCACACCTGGAAACAGCACAAACTTTATAAGGTTTTAAGAAGTAGAAATATGAGGCCAAGAGCCTTAAAGGGAAACTGCAGTCCAAATGTAGCACCGAACCTGTACTCCATGTTTTAAAATATGAGCTCGGGATTCCAAAATAAGTACTTTCTAAAACGATTCATTTATTAATATTTTGCAAAACTAAGTAAAGAAAGTGTTAGTCAGTCCCATTGCGGACGTCATTTTTGCATTGACGTTTGACGTCACAACCTGAAACTGTCAAAAGAATCAGCTCTATTACCTTGTTCAGACTGTTTTATTGCTTGCATTTATTGTAAAATTATTCACTAGAATAAAAAATATTTTTCCTTTCTAATCATTCTTCGATAAAAAAAACTGCAGTTTCGCAGAACCTGCATTCCAAAGTTTTTTTATGTTTAAAATCTTCATGTTCGGACGTCAGACGTTAGTGCAACATGGCGGCCTCCATGGGACTGTTTGGTACTTTCTTTACTCAACTATGCAGAATACTAATATATGAGTCATTTTTTATTCAAAAAGTACATTTTTGAATCCCAAACTGATTTATATAAGAACATAGGTTTGGAGTGCAGGTACCTTTTAAAGATATGAACAGGCATTATATTTTTTGGGACCACTGACATTTCCCTTCAAGGACGTGAACCTCTAGATCGTAATTAAGATATTTTCTCAAGTTCAGTCATGACAAGATGGCAGCGATCAAAACTGATTTTGTTATCTATCCTTTTAGCTAAAAAGTTCCTAGGCAACCCTAAAAGCTGAACAATAAGGAGCACGCATACATACTACTCAATGTGATGTATCAGTAATCAAGATCTTTGAAAATGCGAGGTAGATTTTTTATTTTTATTTTATTTTATTTTTTTTGTTTTATTTTATTTTATTTTATTTTATTCTATTTATTTTATTTTATTTTATTTATTTTATTAACTTAATTTAATTTAATTTAATTTAATTTAATTCAATTCAATTCAATTCAATTCAATTCAATATTTCGATTCGATTCGAATCGAATCGAATCGAATTGAATTGAATTTTTTATTTCAATTTTTTTATTTATTTTTTTACTTTTTTTCCCCTGTTAAAACAGGGGGAGCGCGAGGGGTTAGGGGAGGGAAGGGGTTTGTATGAATAGAATTTGTTGTTTATAGCTTGTGCATTATCGATTTCCAGCACAATTTGTGTTTCTCCTAGAGCAAAGCTTGCAGGACTATACTGTAATATTTTTGTCTAGCCGTTGAAAAATGCTGTAAATTAGTTATGTCAAATGTAAAATTTGTTTCTATCTTCGAATTCCTTTTTTACCGCTTTCACTTGCAGTAATTGAACTTGTTGTTAAGTTTTACAACTTACTTCTCTATCTGTTACCTTTGCTGAGTGAGTTAAACTTGCAGGCTTCCTATTTGCTAACTCAACTATAAATAAAGATTTTCAATGTTTTACTTACAAGTTAATTTTGCCTTTAACAATGAAATCGTCGAGCGTTGCATCTTCGTTAAGCTGCATTAAAAATGAAAAGAAACAATTGTTTGAAATTTAGGGCCAGAAATAACTAGCTATTTTATTAGAATGGCCGCATTAACTAGGTATTTTATATTTACAGAACAAAATTAAGAAACAGAAAAACCCTTGTGCTTCAAAATACTTTCATTTGCTTAAAATTCTACTTCAAACCAAGATCACCATATACTTTAATTATCAATATTACATTTGATTTATTCTGGACACCATTAAGTTTTCTTTTAAATACCTTTTTGTCCATGAGTTCTTTCAGACACTCGTGGTCTCCCTGAAATTTTTAAAATTTTTGACCTCAGAATTACGTTTGAGAAATTTCCCCGGGATTTGGATTGTTAGTAGCCTCAAAGCTGATTAACCTAATTTAGACAGATTATTTTAAGGGGTTTTGGTACATGAGAAGAGTGACAGTGCAATCATCTGTACGAAATCCGGGAACGCTCCCGGCACATGTGAGGATTTACAGTGAAAGCATCTGTGTACGAGTCCCGGGTATTTCTCTTTATATATTGAGGAGTAAAAGTGCAACCATCTGTAGGAGTCCCGGGAATTGCTCCCTGCACATATAAGAAGTGACAGTGCAACCTCTGTAGGAGTCCCGGGAATCGCTCCCCGGACATGTAAGGGGTGACAGTGCAAGCATCTGTAGGAGTCCCGTGAATCACTCGCCGCAATTTTTCATGGAAGTAGAAGAGAATAAAACAGAGTAGAAAAAACCAATGATCTACCTTGTGATGACTCTTTCGGTCTTGTTTAAGCTCCTTCAAAAGGTTGCTTATGGTTTCATCAACTGCCATTATGGACTCCTGAACAGTTTCCGGTGAATGGTCATCTTCCGCTTCACTTGTAGCCTTATCTGTTTGATTTGGGTTAGCAGTAATTTTGCTGTGTAATACTACACTTTAGATGACTAAAACCTAATACTAATATATTCCCTCTTGATTTACTTTATGTTTTCGTAGCCGACCAATCTAATCACCATTGTTCAGTTACAAACCAAAATCCAAACAGCAAGCAAGCAAAAACGCACCACAAGCTACCTGCAAAAACGGGAGCGTTCCTCATATTTGTTAAGGGCTAAGCATATGAAAGTGTGTTTTTCTGTTTCGGTGTAATTTGCTTAAAGCTAGTTTACACGATTTTCTAAACATTAAATTTCACAGGGCTAGCGCTTTGTTGCAATTGTTTCTCATTCTACTTTTTCGATCATTACGAAAACCAAGCTGTATCAAAATTTATTGCCCGATAAAAACAATGTTGAGCGAAGATGGTTCTATAGCTAGATCAAGGCCCAGTTTTTAAAACGAAGATTACCCCTAAGTCAGAGTTAATTAATATGCCAACCGATAGGTTTTGTTAAGAGTTAATCCTGGTTTAAAGTTTATTATCTTTCGAACAACAGGCCCCAAACCTATAAAGAGGTTATTCTATTGCATGATCATGCACCACTCTACAACATTATCTGTACATGACCATATTAACTTATCAAAGTTGAAACGAGAATAGTCTTTTGTTTTTAGATAACTTCATTGAGAAAAGAAATAAATATATTGATTTTTGCTCTGCTAGTAGCAGTTATCCTTTATTTTTTCGTGTTATGCTGGCTGAGCTGTATTCAAATGCTGTTTGTTATTTTCAAACAAATTTCTCATTTTCCCATAAAATACTAGTCTCTCCAACATTTCTTCTTTTGTAACTGGTAATTCATAATACCTAACAACCTACTAAGGCTCAAATGAAAAAAATTTCTCTTTTACAAAGAAGTTGTGTCTGATGATACTTACCATTCACAATATCAGCTTTCAGTCTTCTCTCAAATATTAACTGAATAATGGAATGAGACCTGTAGCAAGTTAAGTCGCATTAGAAATGTGTACAACACATGGAATTTGGCCACAAGTATAACAAAGATTGGAGACTAAATTCTCCTTGGTCTTGGAATTTATATTTAACGAAGTTTCATTGGCTATTTACCATCTCATATCCAACCAAGCTCTTGGAAAAATTAATTAATTGTCGAATATTTATTTCTTGGTGTCAAATTGCACTATCCACTTCTATTTAACGAAGTTTTAAGGGATCGATTGGGGAGATGAATTTGTTAGATCAAGGATTGATGCACTTGTTGGATATATGAAATGAATTATAGCCAACTTGAAACTATGCGCCTCTTTTTCTATTGACCATCTCATATCCAGCGCGTGCTATTGGAATAACTAACTGTTAAATATTCCTTTATTGGTGTCAAATTGCACTTTCCAGAAATTAAAAATTATATTATTTTACGTGTGTTTTAAAACACAACGGAGCAAAAGAGGTTTCTTGTATGATCATTCATCATAAACTTGTACTATGACAATTGAACCAATCTCTGTATCCGTAGAATTTAATCTATGAAGGTACCTCCTGTAGTTGCGATATCTCGGTAAGCCAAAGCTGAAACATCGTGGACAACTAGTCACAACAAGCTATAAGAAAAGGGGATCCGAACTTTGGCAATAACGGCTGAAGATGTTGCAAACTACAGTTGAAAAATATGGTTCATTTGTTACAAAAATAGTTGTTCGGCCTGTAAAACGCGATTTTGGAATTTTCAATAATGTTTTATAATTCTGGTTTGAAACCATATTTTTGATTTCAAGTCTACCTTATGTAGCACGCTTTCTCACATTTGAGACTGAGTGTATGACTTCAGACCAAATTTTACTTTACTCAGTTAAATTAGATTGAAGAAATGTGAAATGGTTTCCGTGTTTACATAAACTGATATTATACCACTTAGACCAGTTATACCAGATTATTTTACCCTCTCTAGCCAGGGCTTTTTGAGGGTGTCACAACCTTTTTACTATTCATTCTAAAGTGATTACCTTTTGCACAAATGGTAGTCACCATGAGAACTACTTAATTTTGGAGTTAGGTGAGATTAATTACTAATGACGTCATCGAGGATGTTTTGACTTATATTTTTGATATATTTAGTACAGAACACATATTTATTAAGCAACATGAAAAAATTTGTTTTGCTAGCTTTAATTGTAACATCCTATCCTCTCAATTAGGAAATGTTATAACCATAAAAATGTCTTTATGACGTCTTGATGACGTCATGTAATTACGCGTTTCTTTTAAGTTTTCGTAGATAGCTACAAGGTGAATAAACTGGTCTAAATGGATCTGAATTTAATATCTGAATAAATACCTACACTAGTATATTATTTACAACCAACTTTACACGCAGGTTAAAAGGAACAGTAAAAAATTAAATATTTTGAAAAAACCCAAAATGCATTGTTTTGAAAATTGATTGGCATGTTTGTGGCAAATCTTGAAAAGAAGCTTTGGACTACTTTTTGATTAGTATACACTTCCAAAATTGATATTGCGTTGTACAAAAGCATCTAAAACAAGATGATTTTGAAAATGAAGAAAACGGCCTTTGACATTGTGGTTACCATGGCTACAATATTAAGTGGAGCAAAACAAAACATGTATCAAAAGATTTCCAAAAAAATCTTAGGAAAAGTCATAAAATTTCAGCATCGTACTGCCATACATTCCAAAGTTATTCACAAAAATGTAACTGGTGGGGGGGGGGGCGAATTCTGCCCTCTCCCCGCCCCGGGCTGTATATAGGGTTAAACACGGAAACCACTTTATATTTTCTTCTATAAAATAACTAATAATAACACACTTGTAGGTGGTGTTCGTTTGGCTTTTCGGCCGTTTCTGGAATACTAGGAAAATCATATTCCAACGAAAATTTTGGAATATCTTCATCTTCCATTACTGGTGTTTGTTCAATTAGGTCACTAAAAGAAATTGGCAAACGCCGGGAGGGCAGTCATGGACAGCTGTTTTGGTCTTGCTTAGCCTCGTCAGCGCGGCACAGCTAGCAAACAGACTCGAATTCCCACAGAAAGAGATAAACAAGAATGAAGCCTAAGGTAAGTGGGATCTGTCACACCGGGAGAAGTCCGCGAGAAGATTGGAAGAAAACCGTGTTTAAATACTCTCATTTAAGCAGTTCAGAGCACGCGTACTATTTGCATTGAATGATTGTATAATTTTATTTCATAAACACCACCTTTACCTGCTAGAGTGGCGAACCATTTTCGTTTCGGCAATAACAAGCTGCTTTTTGCCAATTTCTAGTAGAGCAAACACCTCTTCCTGGTTCCTAACTTCATGTAGACTCAGATTGGCCACATAAACTCCTGAAGGGAGCACAAATATAATAATTTCTCAGTCAAAGGGTATGAAATCTACAAGTCTGTGTAATTAGCCAAACTCCATCGGTTTTGCCATAACGTAAAACTTAGACAAACTTAAACCTGGTCCTTTTTCTTAAGTACAAGTTTGGACCACTATGAACTGTGAAGTCATGAACATAAAGGCTTGCAAGAGGAGGTAGCAAGTCATTTATTAAACCTGAGGTAGTGTTCTTTTTCTTTTTTACAGAGGTCGGTATGGCGGGAAAAAAGTACGACCCGTCATGCTTTGCAAATTCTCTTCGTGCACACTATTTATCACGTCTCATACAAAAAACATCGAACGAAAAATTTCCACTGGAAAGTTTTACGTTTACTTTTTTGGAAAAATTAAGTGCTAAAAGCGAGTTTTGTATACAAGTGACAGTTATAGTTTTCATTTCTTGAGCTTTTATAAAAAATCCATCAGGAGCACCGAGTTTAATAATCGTCATAAAATATCTTAACATGGAAAATGAACAACAGAAATATATTTACGAAATAGTTATGTATGAAACACTACTTTAGTTTATTCTTACTATATACTTACCTCGTTTGGGATGCTCCCTGACCGGCAAGTCGACTACGAATCGAGTATTCAGGAGGTCGTACACCTTTTCTTGGTACACCTGGAGAAACGAACACGTGACCTGCAAAACGGAAAAAGTTTAAGGTTTGATCTACAGTAAATTTACACTTTGAAAAAAGCATTGTGCAAAACATTTTGTAGACCCTCGGTTTGTACCACAAACAGTTCTTCACAGTTTGAATACTGTTGTGAAATCAACGATTTGTTAGACTTCCATTTTAGGAGAAGCCTTATCCTGTCTTGATACATATACAGCTAGTTTACAGTTCAAAATTCTAAATCACTTTTGCTTTACTAACTCTAGATCGGAAAAAAATGGATATGTTAGTGTTGACACTTGCTCCAGTTTTGTGGAAATGCGGTAGAAATAGTTGCACATTAATTTGTTAACTGTATGATTGACAAGGATTTTTGGCTAACTTTCGAGTTATATATAGGACAGTTGTTGAATGAATACTTAAAGCTAAACGAAAAAGATATCACTCTAGGAATTGAAGAGAACACTTATAGTAATACAGGTTTGATAAATTATCTGATTCTTATAGGAAAAGTGTTCATATGGAAATGCAGAAAAAACGGGGACAAACCCTCTATATCTATGTATAAGCAGATAGTTGTTCCCTTAGTAGTGTTAGTTGGTTGGTTAAGTTTAGCTTAGGATTAAGGAGAGCGATAGATTGTATGTTTCACAGCAACCGGAGTGGATGCATTCGAATTCTTGCCCGCAGTTCATGCTTGAGTTAAGGCCCTCTTGTCAGCTTCCCTGTTAGTTGGGTTTCAGAAGTTTAGATTCTAGTTAATACAATAAAATGTAAGCAAAAGTAACCAAACCCCTTCAATCATTCCTTCCACTTCGCACTCAAACTCTTTAAACCTAAAAACTGTAATTAAAAAAGTGCACGCAGTGAGCGGTTTGATATTTTTCGAACGTTAAAGTCACTCACCCGGTAATTATGGATTTCATCTTGGCGAATTCTATCAAAACAATGGCTCACAAGCCGCGTGGTGACCCCACCGTCAGATAGCAATGTGTATGTTTTACCTAGAGAGGAACAATCGATCAAAAACGTGGCTGACTAGTCATAATTAGAGTTGAAGCTAGTGACAACCTGTTTCTGAGCAAGATGTTGAAAAAATGCAATGAGTTGAAATCTTAATGATAGTGTATGATTGACATTGATGATGATTACGATGATAATTAATGCTACACTGTGTAGCCTATTTCTTTGCAAACCTGTATTCCATATCTTGTAAAGGTAAGGGTGGTACATTTGTGTAGCTCCTTTTCCATGTAAACATGCTCAAAGGCGCTTTACAAAGATCAATTTATTCCCAGTTGACCGGATTAATAAATATACATCAAAGCGGTACTCAATTTACCGACCCCGGGAGGATGGCAAGCTGAGTGGACTTTATTTTAGCGGGAAAGAAGGTCATCAATCAACCGTCTCGGGGATTGAACGGTGGTCCTCGGGATTGGTCTATTGTTTATTGTACCAGCAAGAGTGAACCCAACACTTTATTAATGACTACCTGTTCCCGTCTGTCCGTAGGTGAGTAGTGTGCCTTTGTAGCCGTTGAGAGCGGCATGAACAAGAGGTTTGCCGACCTGATTGTAAACCTGCAGTAAAATTGAAAAAGATGACGTCTCAGTCAGCTTTGACTCGATAAACGATGCTACCCTCAAAACAAGCAAGAGCTTATAATGGCTTCAAATGTTTCCTCTCTGTTCGTAATGGACAAACGTTAATTGGTGTTTTGGTCTACTCTAGCAAACTAAAAAACGCAAACTTGATTAACTTTCCGGCAAAGCCTGGTAAAATGGCAACACCAGGTGACCTCCCCTTTTGATCCCTCCGTTGTTTCTGTAAAGTATGATAACGCAGGAAGTGTAAACAAATCTTAGTTCAACCTAGAAACGTCTGGAAAATTGGTACGGCCTGTCGCTGTACTCGTATTTCTTTTTGGGACTGTTTATATGCACAATTAGCTGAAATACCAAACCGGTTTAGCGTGGCAGCAGGGTAGCTGGAGGTTAAGCCGCTAGAGATGTTGAAGTTAAGAGCCAGGCTTAAGTTGACACTCAACGCAAGAAGGTAAAATTTCTGAACTGACCCAAGGCTAAAATGGTAAACCAACTTTTGTTTTGAATGTTGTCTAGCACAGAAATGCCGTAGGCTAAACTTTGCGTTGGCAAAAAAAAGATACGGTTACCCATGTCGCTGGGACGTAAAAGATTAGTTGAGCCATTTTCCAGTCATTACCTGGAATACTGGTAGAGCTGAGTTGAACTGGGAAACGGATTATCAACAGATTCTTTAATAGAGACTTCTTTTAAGCAGGCATGTAACAACAAGTAACCTTAATTCTTCCTATCTTTAAACGTCATTATAATTAGTTAGTTTTGTAAATGACATGTACATGTAATGTTTCTTTAAGCGTTGCGTTTGTGGGATCTAGCTCGAGATTTGAAAACAAGCAGTGTTGCATGCATATGCGTGCAACTTACTAATGTAGAGACAGCCAATGAAATCGCTCGAAGGCCTAACAGGTTAGGAGGAATTTAAGCCTGTTCCGAGCCCTTAGAAACAGTTTGAGGTCTGGCGTTAGCAGCCGTGGACAGCTGAAATTTTTCAGTGGATAGCTAGCGGATCGGCGTTAAGTCCCCTCGTGTTGCGCTGAACGTAATATGCTGTAAATAAAGGCGCGCACTTAATATAACGTTCGCCAAAGGACTTTTGTCTTAACTTATTATCAGTATGCACGTTTGTTAAAACATGGTGCTGCAAGCAACCTAATAGCTTCACGTTTTTCTATCCTAAAAATACCAGGTTCTTGGTTTAACACAGGATTTCTTTTAACTCCTAAAAATACCGGACTGACAATTTTAACCCCTAAAAAATACAAGGGTCATACCTACAACCCCAATATAAGTAGTACCCCCCCGGGTCGAATTCCCACAGAGAGATATAAACAAAAATGTTAGTTTAAGGTATGTAGGATCTGACAGAAGATGTTATAATATATATATTGCTTCTTCGGAAGAAAATTACAAGTTTTAAGGTTTAAAGAAACTTACTTCTTCATTTTTTGCTTCGGGCCCAAATACGCCATCATAGAAATAGTTGCTCTCCCTCCATTTGTCCAGGACACGAATCTGCATTATTGAGTAACAACCAGAAATTTTTATTAGAATCTAAGAGGAAAGAAATGGGGAAAAACAAACCGATATATTTTTTTTCTTTTGTTTCTCTTCCCGCCCTTGAAATTCATCTAATCAGTATAAACGCTAAATTTATAATTGCGCTGCTTACTGCTAACCGAATTCACAACAGGTGATAATATTCAGCTGAAAGCGTTTTCCTGTTTTTATGAAATTTTATTTATCGGTGTACCGTTAAGTGAGTTACTTTTTAAATTTCAAATTTTATCAGCGGTTTACAATGACTAAAGAAAAGCAGTATCTTGTCATAAAAAGTAAAATTCTCTCAAACTTGTTCAACGAATAGTATGGGCTTTAGTTTGGAGAATCTATTGACAATTGGTGCGGAAAGGATTATAGGATTGGCGAAATTGCTAATATACCTAAAACTGAAATGTTTCTCCTTGCTGGGAGGACCCAAGTTAATAATAAATCAGATATTAAATGTAAAGTGTGTGCGCGCGATTCTAGTTTAGGCGGGGTTTTTGAATT
>JAOBRD021025871.1:0-11668 GCA_027575215.2 Hydrozoanthus sils | reverse complement strand
ATTAAACCATGATGAAACTGAAGAATGTTGTTGCTTCCATCAAATTTATAATACTTCTTCTGCTAAATCGCCGATTTAACACAATTTGTTTTTATATTAATATAGCCGTTATATTGGCCAACGGAGACTGGCGTCTGCACACACTGGCTAAGCACAGACAATTTGAAACTGATAGAACGGTCGAACTTTTAGTAATCTTTGACGGCCAGATACTTACTAGCACTATTTATTGAGACCAGTTTTACACCCATGTAACGAAGATTGTACCTGCAACTCTTGCTGAATCAGCCCACAGACACTCTTCTTGCTTCAAATGGTGTTAGTTCGCAATGGTCTATAGAGCTCGCCAACATCTGGTAAGAAGAACTTCCATCTTCTTGGTGTTGTTGTTGATGTAAATATGAGGAAGTAAAAATAAGATCTATATGTTGCTGTCCTTGGGCAATATCTTTGCCACTTTTATCAGAGGGCAAAATTACTTCGATTTGATTGGATATATTCAACTACTCGGCGCTGATTGGCCGCTGTATACTTCCAACACTCGGGCTGAATTACGGCTAATGGTGCAACCTAGCAAACTTAACATCCTCCCCGTCTCCTTACCACCACCGTTCCTTATCCCCGTCCTCTTTAGCCCTCCGTCTCCTTACCCCCAGTCTCCTTACCCCTTATATCCCCTTACCCACCGCCTTCCTATTCTAGTTTCCTTACCCCGCCTAACAACCCTCTCCTGTCTCATTACCCCTCGTCCTCTTCAGCCTTCCGTATCCTACCTCCAGTCTCCTTACCCCCTATATCTCCTTACCCACCGCCTTCCTATTCCAGTTTCCTTACCCCGCCTAACAACCCTCTCCTGTCTCATTAACCCCCGTCCTCTTCAGCCCTCCGTATCCTTACCCCCAGTCTCCTTACCCCCTATATCTCCTTGTCCACCGCCTTCCTATTCCAGTTTCCTAAACCCTTCTGACAACCCTCTCCCGTCTCCTTACCCCCATCTTCTTTAGCCCTCCGTGCCCTTAATCCCAGTCTCTTAGGCCCCTATATCTCCTTACCTACCCCCTTCCTATTCCAGTTTCCTTACCTCATCTCACAACCGAGAGTTTATAAGAAATCGGCCGATAGCCGGAACTCAATTTACCTATTATGAATCGTATTTTTCATCATCGTTTTCCACTTTTATTATTAGTTGTTCAAAAGTTTCGTTAAAGCTAATTGCCTTCCATAAAGCTATGCGTGAAGTTCACAATATATTCCATTTCACGGTTCCTGAAAGGTAACCAACGATATCGATCGACATGAAACCAGTGCCATGTTGTCCTGGCACAGTCGAAGAAGTGGAAATAATAGACATGCTAATAAGTTTCTAGTTTATGTTAATCATTTCCACTTCTCTAACTGTGCCAGGAAAACCTTCGCCTCGGTTTTATGTAGAAGCTTGGTTATCTTTCAGGAACTTGAACCGTGCATGAAATGGATTATTGGTACAGAAAATAATGGAGCATAAATCAATTGCACACGATTTGGGCGAAGTCCTCCTGATGAACAGTAACTGTTTTGAGTCTAATTGTCTGTATGAGTTAAAACCTAGGACTAAACGCGAAAGACTGGATCCGATTTGCTTGGACATGCGCAGTGACATACAAATGCACGCGGTATAGCAAAAAAACATAGTTTTCAAAATCATGCACCGTTCCTGTTTTTCAATTATAGTAAATACTAAGCCTTGGCTTTCTCATTATAAACACTGTTATATAGGTTTCTACAATGAACACTGTTATAAAGGTTTCTACAATGAACACTGTTATATAGGTTTCTAAATCTTGGCTTTCTAATTATGAACACTGTTATATAGGTTTCTACTTATCTTTTATCTAAGAAAGAAAATTCGTACCCCGAAAACAAGAATCATATTTGTTTTAGCAATTGTTAAACTGTATTTAAGTTCTGTTTTAAAATACCACACAATTTTAGGGGTAAGAATTGGGCTTTATTAAAAAAACAATGCAATGGCCCTCCTGGGAGGATGGGTTGGGTTAAAATCTTTGCACAATAAAAATTTCTCTCGCTGCTCTCGCAAACGCTCGCTTATGATTATAATTGAAATCGAATATCACTTACTATCTTAAGCGATATGACGTCATATCTTAACGCAACACCCCGGATTTTAAATCTAAATAAACTACAGTTTATCTAACACTTAAAATACCACACAATTTTTGGGGTATGAATTGGGCTTTATTAAACAACCATGCAATGGCCCTCCAACTCTCCAGAATTGTGTTAGGAACAAAGGTTGTAACTTGACTTGTCTTTTTTTTTAAAACTATGTTTAACCACGTTTTTGAAATTATCGAAACTGCTTTAAGCCTATCCTTAAAAGAATTATCTAAATACGTTAGTAGGCATTCGATTTCCAATCGCCCTGAGCTTTGATGAGTTCCACAGGTACCCCGCAACGGTAAGCGAAAGTTGCGCCTCCCCGTCTAAAGGAGTGTCCTGCGTATTGATCTGTGTCAAACACCGCCGATCGCAAAGTTTGTTTGAGTTTGTTCATAAATTTGGAATAGGTGAGCAATTGTAGCGTTGCGCCTTCCGAGTACATAAACGTAGGTCCATAAGGCTCAGCCTCACTTGTTAGATTGTATGCCCTGCGTAGTGCCGCAAGTGGACAAAGGAGTGAGTCAGGGATTCTTGGTAGAGGAATCAATAAGTGCGTTCTTCAAACTGGATTGTTTTGTTCCATCGAACGAACATCACTACTCCCCATTCAAATAGGTGAAGATCGGTCCGCCGGAGTTGCAAGCGTTCGTCAAATTTCTCTCTAGAGTGAGGTAGAAGGTTGGCCTTTCTGAAGAAACTATAAAATACCACGAGACAAGCTGCCCAGAAAGTAGCGTCGAGTGATGAAGATAGATTTAATTGGTTGTGAATTGCGGCCAGGACATTAGGAAGTGGACATGGGAAGTTTTGGCTTTGAGGCTGCTTTGTCGCTTTCTCTCTTAATTCCGCGCAAGAGGAGAGTGTACTGAAATTTAAAAAGTTCGTTTTCCAGTGGATTAGGGTAGCCGTACTGTAGATTAACAAGTCTAACAACATTCAGATAGTTTGGTATACTGTTTGGCGATAAAGTGCGTGACAAGAGTGTCACGCAAAGTTTGTGAAGAGCAAGGAACAATTTTGTATCCGAAATATAAGCAGAAACGCAGATACGCACGGAGCTGAGATTTATAAGGGACCCTGGTTGAACTTGCAAAGGCTTTACTCTTGTAATATTTTAATTCAGTTCCAATGCTTGCTCTTGTGGATGTTTTGAATCTGCATGGGAAGAGAAGATAATGATGATGTTGACATGTTAGGTAATTTGATATTGAATGAAAGTGAACCAGACAAGATTAATGTTTGGAAATGTTCGGCGTTCTCGTGATTGTGCAAGCGGGAAAGCGTGTCCGCAGTTATATTCTTTGTTGTGCTAATGTATCTAGATGTTACGCGAAAGTTGTGTTCTGCCGAGCTAAAAAAATATTTCTCGTATCCATTCCATTGCGCGTTTTGATTTTGCAGTTCCTTTATTTATCCATGCTTTTGTCACCTCATTATCTGTGTAGTTAACGATCCATTTATTTTTAAGCTGGCTGCCCCATCGCCTTAAGGCTAACAAGACGGTAAAAATCTCCAGTTCATTAATGTGACAGTGTTGTAATGGTGGAAAGTTCAGTTGCCATTTGGCATAGAACCAGTCATTTTGGTAGTGTCCCCCCCCCGCCCGTGAGGCTCGCATCGGTGGAAAATTCCGCAGTTGTTGTTGGTTCAGGTGAGACAAAAAAAGTAATGCCATTAAAATGGGTCATAAAGTTTACCCACCACAATATATCACATCGCATACTACAGGTCATTCGCTTCTTGTGATGGGGCCGTTTTAAAGTGCTAATTGAGTCAATAATCCGTCGCAAGAATGTCCGTCCACCGAAGACAACACGCGCTGCAAAGTTCAATTTTCCTGCTAGGGATTGTAATTCTCGCTTTTTTAGTTTTGTTTTTGCAATGGTTTTATCCAGTATATCTTTAATTTCTCGCAATTTGCGATCGGGCAATTTGAGTTGCCTACGCTTGCTATCGATCTCTATGCCAAGGTATGTTAGACATTGGCAAAGGTTAACCACTTTGTCCCAGTTGACAGTTAGTACTAAGCGTTGAAGTAAAGTTAAAAGTTCCCAGAAGGCAGTCCTGCATTCAAGTTCAGTGTCCGCGATAATAAGCATATCGTCCAAGTACGCAACCACAAAAAACCCTCTGCACTTCATCATTCTTGTAATTGATTGAGTCAAGCGGTGGAAGATTTCTGGGCTTCGCTTAGTTTGATGGATGAATTGGCACATGACGATAGGCACTTTTCAAATCAATCTTTGCCATATATGCACCAGGTTTAATGTTTCTCACAACCTTATCCACCGTGTCATAAGAACAGTATTTATAAATTTCTCTCGTTGCTCTCGCAAACGCTCGCTTATGATTATAATTGAAATCGAATATCACTTACTATCTTAAGCGATATGACGTCATATCTTAACGCAACACCCCGGATTTTAAATCTAAATAAACAACAGTTTATCTAACACTAAACTTTGGAAGATATTTTCTGTGTTTCCATACTCTGTTGAGAACACGCGAGATTGTTGGGAACACGAGAAAAGGTTTGGATCACGAGCTGAAAGCGAATGTTTCAAAGTATTTTTGAGTGTTCTTCCAACAATCCCAAGTGTTTCCAGCAGAGTATGGAAACACAGTATCTTCTAAAATAACAACAACCGATGATGTCATTCATGATTTCTATCCAGATTTAAAATATGGTCTTCGGCCAATCAAAGCGCGTATTTTACGGAATGCATTTTATAATATCTATTTGTTGAACACAACGAGCAGTTGGAAAGAGCGACACAATTGTCGACGTTTTATTTCCGAAGTGGTACAATAAGGATGTAAGACCAGACGCAGGGGGTAAGTATTGTTTCACTCAGTACACTGTCAGAATTGTAACGCAAACAAAAAGAATGCTTAAAAACAAAACTACAAAATGGTTCAAAATCGAGTAAACTGAAGTATCATCATGAAACACTGAAGAAAGCTCGTGATCCACACCTTTTTCCCAACAATCCCGCGTGTTTCCAACTGAGTAATGAAACACGGAAAATATATTCTAAAACTTAAATGGAAGTAAACAATTTCAGTCAACAATAACATAAAAGTAAAGAAGTGTTCGATGGAGAGTAAGTTCACGGTGGATCAAACACCACACAATCACTGAAACGCCAGTCCAAATGTGCAAAGGAAAAACTAGCATACGGAGAGTAGTTTTCGTCCATACCGAACATAACAAATGTGTTTATCAAATTTAAGCACTGTTAATGTAAAGGTTATGTAGCAGTTAATTGTTTTGAACAATTGTACGAAAAACTGCAGATTTTTATGTATCGTACGACTTACTGGTGCACTGTTTAGCTTGTGTTTTCTACTACCAGTATTTTTTTTTGAAAAATGTCGGAAGAGAAAAAATACTAAAATGCGTCACTGTTTTATATAGCAGGAAAAGAATTGACAGTTGATGTTGATCTGCATGTTGCGTCTTTTGGCAACATTGTCGAGACGAATATGGTAAGGATTGATGATAGATTTATGACATATTCGAATTTCTTTGTTTCATTTTTACTTCAATTTTGGTTTAAGCAGAAAGTTTAGAAAAAACGAAAACAGGCATTAGTAGTTATTATTTCTATTAAAAGTAATATATCCTCACTGTTAGTCACTTCACACAATGCCTGGACTGATACTAAGATATGGGGAGATGACCTCCGAGGCAGTTGTGAGCAAGTAGCTCACAGTGATAAGCTGGGGTTTTCATCTCTGCGGGGAGGTGGGTGGGTCGACGATGCACAGAGATGCACTCTAACCGAACTGGTTCGAAAAGGGGCCTTGTTAGAATATGAGACGATTATTTATACCATCTGAGCATGTGGTGGTGTGACATGCATTCCCCCGGGCAGGAAAGCTTTCGAGAAATTGTGCGGTATTTGAGACATTATGTGAGATCCTCTCAGTGAGAATAGTAATATATTCTCATTGTTAGTCACTTCACATAATGCCTGGAGTATACTAAGGTATGGGGAAATGACCTCCTCGGCAGACATTCATTCCGTAAGGCTCCTCGCACTCGGCAAATTTCCTATGAAAACGGCCCTGAGTTGGTGCGATATGCCCGACCGAGGGTGACCTCCTCCCAAAACTCAAAAACCAAAATACCCATACCACAAGACTATTAGCAACAGTATGCAATTATAAGGCTGGGTATGATATACGGTGGTGCGGGCACAAACGAAAATATCCAAACACTGGATTGAGCTACATAAAAAGCAATCGAAGGGTTATTCTGAGCACACAACGTATGGCGATGGCTGCCGTTCTTAATTCGACGCTGTAAGTTGTAATATTCTAGCTTATTGTACTGCAGGGGTAAATTGAGATACGTCCTCTAACACTCTATAAGCGGATAGAACATCTTCAATAGATGTCTGCGTAGCGCTCGCTGCCAAAACGGCAGCCGGTGCAGTCGGGCTTAAGGCCACCCGTAGATCGGGGTAATGATCTAGCATTTTTGTACTAGCCCACCCTACGTGTTGTGCAATTGCGTCGTGTTGAACTCCCAGGAATGCAAGAGTGATAGCGCATCCCGAATGCATACTATGGGGAGTTTCTCCACTATCTATCCCTGCCGCTTTGAGATAACCCTTTAGCCTGTTGTGCACCGCTGAACTTAAGAAGGGGGCGTCACATACCTTATTCCCCCGGGTGTTACGAAAAAGGTAACCTGCTCGCAGGTCGATTTGTAAAAGGTGGCAAATTGACAAATATAGCGTTGAAAGTTAGCAATTGGGCAAATGGTGAGGTTGGGGCAGCGGCGAACAGCGAATTTGTTAAGGGAATTCCCCCGTAGAGTTTTTCCAAACGTATGATTGAAAAGCAGGCCAGCCCTATCAGGGGAAAATATCACCTCCCTAGAAAGTGTTACGCCCAAATCTGCCGCGCGGTCCCCGGAGAAAAAAATCTAAAGTGAAAAAGCATAAATCCCGACAAATGATATAGAGGGTGATTGGGGCGTTAGTCTCCCCTTGCAAATTACTAAGTACATGGTTAGCTAGTGTTTCTAGTTTGTTGATGAATAGGGGCACTGCCTTCTTAGGGCGGATCCTAGCTGGCTTGTGCTTGTTCTTCCTTGACTGCCTTTAATTATACTCAGTAATAACGCGGTGTGAGGCCGGATTCCACGTGCCGAGCTCATAATACCAGCTGCCACCCCGCTCCGCTTGGATAAAAATTGAACGTAGTTTGCCAATGAGGCTTTCAATAGAGCCAGCTGCCAGTCTCGCGTGAGGCACTTGCAGTTTCCCGCAGTGGAGGCGGTGTGGCTGCAATTCATTCGGTGGATTTTCGTTCGTACCTCCTTATCCTTCCAAATCAGGAACGAAACGATGTCTCGAGCAGAAGCCGAAGCGAGTGATTTTGGGAGAGGCAGCGAAGCTTGAAATGTTGTGAATTCGCTATGAAGAGCAGACTTCTGGCGTTCGTATGGCTTATCCTTCTTTGTTCGAGTTAGTTGGGACAAACGTTCATCTATTTTTTTCCATATCTAGCTTGATGGGTGTGACCGGAGGAGGAAGAGGCTCCGCTCTAAGTCCGCACCTCTGAAAAAAATTAAAATTCTGGTCGTTTAGGTAACCACAACTTTGACAAGGCTCTGCAGGGTTCCAAACACGCATTCTGCCATCCTAAACAAAACATTAGGTAGCCAATGAAAGAATCAAAGTTTTCTACATGCGAACAAATCCCAGGGAAGGGGCCGGGACTGAAAAATGTTGTGGCGCTCTGACGGGAACAAGAGTACGTCTGCTTGCCCTCTGCTGCCTAGTTTCAGCCACGCCTGACAGCGACTACGGAGGAGGGGCCACCAGAAAGGCAACGGGTAAAGTTTTGGAACAATGATAGTGAAACTACCCTTGAAGTCTTCCAGGAATTTCAGGAGTGGAGCAATGAGAATGAAAGGCGGGAACACGTAAACATTTTCTGCTGGCTGAATGACTTGAGTCCTTTTGGTCGTTCGAGTCGAGGGACATAAGATCTATAGTATGGGGCCCGAAGTACTGCTCCACTATTGCCCATATCGTATAGGGGCCAGAGTGCAGTCAAGATCCGAAGTATGGCGAGAAGGCGCGTCAGCTGGATTAGAGACAGATGGGATATACTGCAATGAAAGGTGGACGTTATTCTCTAACATGATCGCGTATAGGCACTTGAGGACTTCATTGAGCTGCCGGTTTTTCCCGCCCTGCTTATTCCACGATTGAAGGAAAGCCATATTATCAGTGTAGGCGTCTACTCTGGCGTTTCTGAGTAGGTTTTTGCCGGCTTCCAGGGTGTGCAGGAGTGCCCGCGCTTCCTTGATTACTATTGGCACGGCTCGTGACTCGTCATCCCAATAACCACGGATTTCGACTGGAGAGTCACCAGGCACTGTTGTAACGCCTCCCCAAGCCAGATTAGATACATCACTACAAACCTTGACAGAAAAGTGTTATTCTGTAGGCAATCCTGCCAAGTATCTAAAAACCGCCAGTGCTCGATCTCTTTCCGCAGTAGACTAGATATCTTGATAGGCCTTGAGGAATTCGCATGCCTTGAAATAGAGCAAAAGATCTCCCGCACGTACAGTTGGGCTGCGGGTATGGCTATACAAAAGGAAGTGATCTTACCGGCAAGCCGTTGAAGCGATTTAACGGAAGTAGACTGACCTCCTAAATTAGATTCACGAAGGCGTGCAAACTTGACCCTCTTATCTTCAGGTAAAATAAAAACCTGTCGCTCTGAATCTACCAGGAAACCCAGAAAATGCACTACGCGTTTAGGTGTCAGAGATGATTTGGCCAGACCTATGAAATAGCCCAGAGAGGTCAACGTAGAAGCGGCAATAAATGTTGCGGCTTCTGCTAGCTCAAAGTCGGAACAAGCTTCGGACGAGGTGGGGCGGTCAGCGGATGTTGTCAATTGCCCGAAGTGACGATCGTCTATATACTGACTACAAGGGACGCCTAGCGGCCGGATATAGCTTGTAGCCGCCATGCCAATCGTGTGGTAAATATACGCACTTGCCTTCCAGCCGAACGGGATAGTATGATACGCAAAATACCAGCCCTGTCACCCAATACAAAAATACGTTCTGCTACGAGGCGAAAGCGAAACGTGATTGTAGCCACTCTTATCATCCATTGTTGTTTGGTAACAAGATGGAAAAACATAACGTGGAAGGTTCGAGATATAGTCTAGCTTAAATGGACAGTCTTTTATCCAGAGGTTTAAAAACCGTTCATCGTGGCACATTCTTGGTTTTGTCGGCTCTATCGTGATAGGCATAACGAAGTGCGGGGGGTTGCAACATCCCAATTTACCCCACAGGGACAGGGACCCGTTTCGTAAACGCTGCGAGATCGCAGACGAGATGAAATCTTCGAAACCGAAACACGATTTGTTGTTGGGAAATATCGCCTTGGGAGGAGAAGCTGAATTATAGTGTTTACCCTGAAAACATCCTACATGTTCCTACATGTTCCTATGGAACAAAGAAATCATTCACACACATCCCTAGATTTAAATATGAGAGGATCTCCTCCCGTTTCGGCTGGTCTATTAGGATTTTTTCCCAGTCAACTATATGTTTGTGGAGTTCTCCGGAAACAAAATGCTGAGGATCGTGGAATCGAATGTCTCTTATGGACGCCTTAACGACGCGATTCGCCACGTCAAGAGCGCTTGGATTCGAGGCTGTCCCGCTCGGGGTTTTTCCCTCCCAATCACACCAACATATAGATGTACGACGCAACACGTCATCTTCCGGAGAGAAAAAAAGTGGCTCTCTGACGCTTGGGGGGAGTCTAGTGGCAACAAAATAAAATAAAGACCTAAAAAGAGTTGAGTGAGAAAAAAAAAAAAGAAAATTGCAAGAGAGGGAAAAAACCCCCGAGACGAAGGCAGCCCCGAAATACGCTGTCACAGGGACGGCGCAATGAACGGTATTAGATAACCGCATCGGAGTGTCTCGTCTGGGGAAAAAGCTAGGCAACAAGTAAAAGGGAAAATATTAAAACTGTCTAAGTAAAATCTGAAACTCCGTGGGTAGATATGATTAAAAAGACGACAGTGGATCTGAGCACCTGTAAAAATAATTGATAATTTGGCAAACTCGTGAATTAAATGGATTGCGGAAATTAATCCATAAGAGATACGCAAACGACCTGGCAAAATGCAGTTACTGTACAGGGGGTCACACACATAAAGACACAAGCTTAACCTTTTCTTTATTTATCAACGTAATTATCGCCGTGACAAATATCCACATATACAATAAAGAATGATGCAATTAAAACAAAAGCCACATGGATTAACGTCGATAATTGCAGCGAGCCGCAATGTGGCCATTCCGGCAGCAGTGAAAGCACCTGACCCTGGGAGAGGGCTGTCTGGCCCCACACCCTCGCCCCCGATTGACAAACAGGGGATCGTAATTAGGTTGGGATAAAAGACCATGCCACTTCCCACGATCTACGGGGGCTGGCTGATTGGAAGCCCTAAGCATCTTCTGAGTGTGGTTAGCAACCAACTTCTCTTGCTCCTCTCCCAAAAGCCTGATCACTATCGATGGTAAAAGCGGACTGTTAACCAAAGAGCGACATTGCTTGAATATGGCGTTATATTTAGTTTTTTCCCGGTGGTTGGCTTCACGCGCAACATCAGATAGGTGCTGTAAAGCGGATACCAAAGCCACCGGGTCAACAAGGGGAGCGGGGCGACTTGCCAGCTGTTGCACGGTGTTTAAAGCTTTGGTGACTCCGTCTGCCGCTACAGCGGACTGCAAAGCCGCGACGGAGGTCCTCAAAGCATTCAAGTCCTAATTAGGCAAAAGATAGACTTGCCACAAGTCGAGCTCAGCGAGCTCAGAGAACAAAGAAATCGACCCTGAAGCGGTCGGGCAGCGCAGCGCGCTACCGAGCCTCGAAGTGCGAGCGAAGCGAAGCACAAGAGGCGAGCTCGACTTGTTTCGCTTGCAGGAAATTGAATCGAGTGACGTCACTTTAGCGCGAAGCTTCCTGCTGGTTTTACGAGCTCATGTTTCTGTTCGCTGTCAGTTTTCATTGCTGTTTTTCTTCAGCATTGCGTTAATGAAGAAAATACTCCTACAAAACGTTTGTACGTGTGGCGGCGCCTGAAAATATTTCTCTTCAGTGTAGTTGCCTTGTTCATAACCCTGCCTTGCGTTAGAGATGCTTTTCTGGCTCTCAGAAAACCTTCTTTAAATCTAGAACTACTCCTTGGAAATGTGCTAGAGCTTTGGGTTAAAACAACATGCAAAATAGACGAATATTTGGTTTTTTAGTTCAGGCAGACGGAGAACTGTTTTTGGAAAATCTTTGAAAAAAACGTTAACAAAACACCTATAATTTCCTCCGGCGATTGTTGATCTAATACACTGACTTTGTTATCAGGGCAAATTTTCGCAGTTACACAAGTTAAACATGGTCGAAATATAGGTGAAAGGAAAAGACGAGTCCTCATTGTGTTTTGTTTATAT
>JAOBRD021025766.1:0-11669 GCA_027575215.2 Hydrozoanthus sils | reverse complement strand
ACCCAAAATTTCAGACCCAAAAAATCCCCCCCCCCCCCATCCCGTCATAAAAATATTTGAGCCCCTGGGATGAAATGCTTAGTTCTTCCAACAATTATAAGGAGAAAACAGGGATAATGTACAGAGAGATGACAACTTCATCAAATGTCACTAACATCATTTTTGCACTAGACCTTCAATTATGCTCAGCACTAAATAAGTTTGTTTTCTATTATTACTGTCAGTAAAGAGAGTTTAGATGTTGACATTAAATGGTGTAGGAGTGAAAGGGTTAATCACTATTATTGTATGTACCTGGTGTAAAGTGCTGTGAACCCTTCAGTTGCAAACTTGGGATATTTGTTTTGTAAAGCTAATCTGCAGACTAGATACAAGAAAAAACAATGAAATAAGTAAACTAAATTGGGTGCGTGTATTGAACCATTAGAATATAGTACAAAACAATTTCAGACCCTTCTGAAAGCTTTTTTTAAAATAGTAGTTAGATGAAGTAAACATGGTAAATACATGTATTGCAAGGTATACAATTATTATGTATGCAACAACACTAAAATACTGTACACTTCACACTCGTGACCATATAAAAAAAAAAACATTTTTCTTAATTATTCACTCAGATTGTTTTAACTCCATTAAAAGATTAAGTGTAAGTTAGATACACTAGTAATATACCTCTAACAAGTCCTTCCCATTGATTTTCATGAAAACAGGCACCTGCATTCTCAAACCTAAGAAAAAAATAATTGTAAGTTGAAGAGCCTAGTGAAAAAGCAACTTCTGAAGACAAATTCTACTCAAAACATAAATGACAGGGCACCCTATTGCAGAACATAATAATAACTGCTTTTGACTGATTTTTTACAAATTGTTTCAAGCAATCAAGGAAAACTTATATTACAGTAAGTTGAAACACCACAATTTTAACTCTAATTTTTATTATTAAAATAAGGCTGGGGCTCTGAAACAACAAGAGCATTGAATGAAAATGAAAAGATGCTGGATAAAACCAAAGGGGTGGCTGGAAAAACCACAAGGTGCTTTGCCCTTGCATTTTGGCCTAGCTAGAATACTGTAAATCTTCCTGACTTATTTGAAGTTTGAATGTCGATCATGTCTGAAACACATCATTACATGAAAACCCTGACTTAACCAATGTAGAGAGTTGCCCTTCAGTGGCATGTGTGTAAACACAACATATAGAATCCCAGCTATATAACCCTATAGCTCAGTTGGTTAGAGCAAAGTTGATCTGTTTCATAATCCCACTGTGGTGAGAGATTTTTTCTCTTTCCTTTCTGTGGGTTTATGGGGCTCTTTGTTGATGCTGTAGATCAGCGAAACTTGGATTATACCCTGTTCCAGTGATAAGGCCTTACTCGATTCTATATGTTGTATTTATCCAATCTCATTTTTAAATCAATTACATTTGTACTGACAGGCTTAGTTGTGAAATAATTAATTTAAGCCATTCTATACATGTCAACATCACTCTGGTGTGCAACTTGTTAAAGTTGCAATTGCACCCAGCAGTAAGATACCAGATTACTGGCCCTAAACAAGAAATAAATAATATCAGTAAGTTTGAACCAAAAATGTACACACTCTTTTAATGATCTAGGTCAGATACACATTGAACATCACTAAGTGGACCAAAAACTCTCTAACATACCTAAACAACTTTGCCAGCCAATGAGAAACATCTGAGTTCATGCAAGCTGCAAGCTTTCTTGTACATGATTCATCCAACAACGAAAGGTACGAAGCAAAGGACTGGGCTTGTATACTTGTATGCATCTGTAAGTCTGGCTGACACATATATCTGGTGACAAGGACGTGAGAAAGCAGATAGTAAGAACCAACTGTAAGTTAGACTCACCAGCTAAAGGGGGAACTTCTGTTTTAAAATGTTGTGGTGGGGGCACCAAAAAGAAAAGGAAAAAAAAAGGATGTGACAGTATTTCAGACCAGTCAAAAGAAGAAACATGTATATCTGATGACAAGAATGGGATAAAGCTGATAGTAAGTATTTACTGTATGGCAGGCTGACACATAATATCTGATGACAAGAATGCAAGAAAGCTGATACTAAAAATTTACTGTAAGTTAGGTTGACACATATCTGGTGACCAGAATGCGAGAAAGCTGATAGTAAGAATTTACTGTACAGACTGATGCCTTAATCAATTGTTCTTTTAATGAAAAAGCAATTTGCAACTGGTCTAGTTGGCAAGTTGACAAAAGTGGCTTAAAAACTACAAAAAAGCCCAATCAAATAATCACATCTCAAGATAGAACACTGAAATATGGTGTTGGTAGCCGTAATATTATTTTCTGTTTTCTATTGTACAAAGGAAGTAAAAATTTGATCGTAACTCCCAGTGATGTTGAATAAACTATGATGGTATTTTAACAACCGTTCAGTCTTCTCTTACAACTGAAAATTGCTTGGTGCCACAATAAAATCACTATAGTCACCTTTAGGGAGACAAGCAAATTTGTGACATATCACGAGCTCTGCAACGTAAATAATTGTGACCCTCATGGGAAAACATATAATAACAACTTTCCATTATTTACTCAAAGTTGTTTGCTACCCATTTGAATGACCTAAAAAGTTGTTTGAACAGTCAAAAAGTTGTCCTCATTAACTGAAAGACGTTTGAACAAGTTGAAAAGTTATTTATATGCTAATTTAGAAGTTGTTAGAATGAGTCTGAAAGTCATCTGTGTCCTCATTGAAAAGCTGTTTGAATGGGTCTCTGAGAAACATGTAATTAAACTTCAGAAGATGCTTGAACAAGTTGGAAAGTCAGTTATCATTTTGATTCCTTTTGCTTCAAAACTCACAATTAAAAAAAATATAAACAATCAAGGCAAAATTATTATTTAATAAAAAAGCTGCAATATACATTGCTTGTGTCTTTTCGAACTTCAGTTATAGCAATGACTTCTGAAAAAATTCGTGGCAAACTTGTAAATTCCAATTAATAAAGTTTGAGGCCCTAGGTAAAGCATCCAACTGGAGATGAATTTCACAAATCAAAAAGTTACCGACTTCGGCTGGCTAGAATGCATAACCTGCTTCCATTCACCATTAGGCATGTTTGCAATCTTGTCACTCCTATGTAAACATCTTAGTGTATTGTAAAGAATTTATAATAATTAATTAATAACAGGGTTCTAAAAATTATCCAGTAAGTATGTTTTTGATGGCCCTCTGTATGTATATAACCAGAAAATTTATTTAAAATTGACTATAGAACAAATGACATAAAACTATTAGTGTTAAATCATGAGTAGAAACTCACAACTTACCGAGTTGCTGATTTTTCATGATTTATGAGATTGACAACTTCACTCAAAATATCTGTTAGGTCTGATTTTCTGAAATATTGGCAAAACCACAAGTTTTGTTAACAGACCAACAAACGGTAACTTACAGTTTATATATAATATCAACACAGATTAAATACCATTTAATTTCCCATTAGTATATCGTTTCATAGTAATCCACAGGTGTGGATTTAGGGGAGGGGCTGGTTGAGCCGTGGCCCCCCCAATGATTTTGTCGAAGGAATTTAACAGAAATTGATGAAAAAAAAGGCAAAATTTAGTTTGGACTGATAGAAATAAACATATTTCTGGTGCTCTCAGAGGTTCGCAAATTCAAAATTTTCTGGGGGAGTATGCCCCCTGACCCCCTTAGAAAGCACTTGCCTTTGGCACTTGTTCAGTTGTGCCATGCACCAACTTAGATCTCAGAAATGTGCTCTGCGACTTTGAGGTTTACGCCACCCCCCCCCCTTCCCTAAATTCCTGGATCTGCGACTGATCCATATGAACAGTGTGCTGTATTTTATCTAATAAGCAGTCTTAAAACAGTCCAATACACAAGAATAATTCAATACCCGTAACACTTGGATGAATCTGAGTCAAACTTGGATTAATTATCTATCTATCTCAAGATTGATCAACAGCCCAACTTTGACTTAAATACATCTGAGGATAGCAGATTTTTAAAAAAGGAAAATTTGTTGGAACCACTCATGATGTCATCAGTTGAAAACTCTAAGTGTTAATATTTCAAGAACCATAAAAGATTTTGACAAAATTTTTTCGCCACTATTTCTCATTTACCATGGTCTATCCACTGAAGCAATAAAAGTTTTCACTTCATATGCACTTTAACCCTTTCAGTCCAAGTTATTGATAAATACTCGCAATGAGAGCCCATACTTTTCATTGAACAAGTTTTGTACTATTTATCAGTAATTCTCTTTGTCTGGAAAGGGACTGAAAGGGTTAAGTTTTCTGGTATATATGAACAGCATTCACTATTCTACAATTTCACTATTAAATTACAACAAAATAATAAAATAATAATTGATTACCACAATTCTTTATTTAAAGTCTACATTATTCTCTACAGCATCCATAGGCCACTTTAGAAATGAGTGGCAACCTGGGTCGAGTGTTGTTTCGCAAAGGCTTCTGGGATCATTACAGGGGACGCGAAAGTCGAATTTGTAGTAGTGAGGAGTAGCTTTTGATCAAGATCATGAAACACAACTGCTGTTTTCCTGGCTGTAACATCAGTCATCAAAATAAATCTGCTGATTCAAAATTTTACTGTTAACTAAAGGACCAGGGATTACTAAAAAGTTATGAGGTTTTGTTGAAAAATGATAGCTAAAAAATACATTCTTCAAACACATAAGCATCTGCTTAGGGCATGTACTTAAACCGAAAACGACAAAACGAAATAAGCAAAACGAGAAAGACAGCCGTAATGAGCAAAATGAAATGAGCAAAGCGACAACAGCAAAATGAGCAAAACTTCTATAACGAACAAAACGACAACAACAAAACAAGCAAAACGAGCAAAATGAAACGAGTGAAACAACAGCAGAAAGAGAAAATCTGCCGTAACAGCTGAGCAAAATGAACAAATCTGCCGTAATAACAACAGCAAAATGAGCAAATCTGCCGTAATGGTCGAGCAAAATGAAAACAAAGGAGCTAAACTACTATAACGAGCGAAATAACTAGCAAAGATGCAATGAGCGAAACACACTGTTTTTATTTTGCTTGTTTTTTTTTCTGTTGTCATTTTTGGTTTTAGTACAGCCTCTGTTCATGTACATTGGGAAGGAAGCCCGGCAAAAGTTGAGCAAATTTCATCATCCGTGGTCTGTTCAAGTCAAAAAATAAAATTCCCGGAAAACTGACCAAGAAGCAATGAGCAAAACACACTGTTTTCATTTTGCTTGTTTTGTTTTCTGTTGTCAGTTTGCTTGTTTCATTTTTGGTTTTAGTACAGCCTCTGTTCATGTACATTGGGAAGGAAGCCCGGCAAAAGTTGAGCAGAGTTCATCATCCGTGGTCTGTTCAAGTCAAAAAATAAAATTCCCGGAAAACTGACCAAGATATCGAAAGTTATCTTAAGAAAAGAGGCATCATCAAGATGGCAATAACTTCAGAAACTGCTTGCAGTGAGCTGACGGAGTTGGAATATATCGAAGATTGCCAAAACATGAAGAAAGAACTCAAATGGGGCTGTTGGAACTAAGAAAAGAAAATCAAAAGCTTCGAAAGGAGTTGGAAGAGGCCAAGAAGAAAATCAAAAGAGTCAATTGAGTTGAAAAAGATGCTGTTCACTGTTTTGATATCGAAAGGTACAAAAACACTAACAAAGATATGGGGTTCTACACTGGCTTTAATATATACAGTATGCTTCATCTTCTTCAAGTTCTGCATCTGGAATATCGTCTTCTGTCTAAAAACAATAAATGACTTTACTCCATACTCTTTTATCTCTAGATACACTTTTGCGTCCCCTGTAATGATCACAGAAGCCTTTGCGAAACAACACTCGACCCAGGCTGCCATTTGTTTCTAAAGTGGCCTATTACCAATCTCTTACTTGTGAAGTTCTTGGGGATTAGCCGGTGCATCTTTCTCATCAGTAGTAGAACTGTTAATTAAAAATAAAAGTGATTGAATTAAACTAGGAAAAATCTAAAATTAAGTACTTAAAAGTACTTAAGAGATGTGTCCACCTCATGCCAATTTAAGCGTGGTATTAAGAAAGCGCTATTTTAATTAAATAGTTATCATTTTATGCATGTTAATTTTTAAATTAATGTAGTTTTATCTTCATATTTTTTCGATTGTATTTATATTTATATTTTTACATTATTATATTTATATATAGTTACCTTAAGAGGACCCTTCTGTAACCACTTCTTTTGTGATGTTGGCATCCTCAATAAAGATTAACTATTATTGTTTTTAATACCAAAATCTTTTTTTTTTCTCTTAATTTTTAGATCGGTTTTGTAATATGTATGCTCGAGCACTTTATGGCAAAGACTAGTTAAGATGGATTTTCAATGATATCTACAAAAATTGTAATAATGTAACAAGTTAATTGAAACTACCCACCAACAAAATTGTACTGGCTTTATTCAAAGACAAAAGTAATTATCCTGACAAAAATAACAGGGGGGTGGGGGTGGAAAACTACAGTAAAGGCAGTACTTTGGCTATTTCATTTAATGGCTGAAGTCAAGGCAGACTCACAAAGACATTGACAAAGAGAAACAGCGAAAGATTGCAAGGTCCTGGATTTAAAACATTCAATTTAATGCACAAAGCAGTCAGCTAGAATCAGTATCCAATGCTATGATTGTAGAATTCGCATGCACTTTGTAGTAGTGGAACATACATCACTATGAAATTCAGTCAACCTAGTTAAATAGGAGTTAGGCTACGTGTCCTGACAGACGAGTAAAATGAAAAAATTTTATTCTCCACACAAATACTGATACTAACTTGAGTCTTCCCGCTCCACAAAGTATGAACAGCTTGGAAGTTCAAGTTCGGGTAGCAAGTTGAAGTTTCATGAATAAAATGTGTCGACCTTTGGCTTATCTTATAAATCTACGACTATATATACAAGTACATACAAAAACTAGTATTAAAAACACTCACCTAAACTTTGGATTAAATACGGACTTAACACACTTGAAAAAATCACCAGAAATTTTCTGTCGAACAGCGTAAAAAATAAGATTAAATTATGACCATGTATTGTACGGGCTTTGATAATGTCATTAAGTTGAGAGTTTCTCTTGATGACACAATCCATGAGTCACATCTCTTTGAACTGACAGGAGGGTGACAAAAACTTGTTCTCCAAAATCCCAACAAAATTTCATTGTCAAAATAAAGCAATAGCCTCTCACCTGTACAGATTTTCGTTCTTCATTATCACTCTCCATCTTATTTACTTTTTCCTCTGGTGCCGGGCTTGAAACTGTGGTCTCTGAACTCTCACCTTCCTTTTCGTCCGCCATCTTGCTTTTCGGAAAAAGCCACGCAGTCAATCGTGACGTCATTCCATCTTTAAGACTGGGGCTGAATCCGTATTTTTCATGAATATTTGAAATTTTAGTCATAATAAAAATCAAGTTTTAAAAAAGTTCATATTTCGCGCCACACTACGTATAGCACACAAACCTCGGCTCCGTAAATTTGAAAAATTAAACTTTCTTGATAGTAATTTATTCGTTTCAACATTTTTTACTAGCTTACCATGTGATCTGGATGTTTGGATGTTATTTTGAAGATTTCAGCTTCAAATATTCGTAAAAAGTTTTTAACATAATTATACGTGTTTAGTGTACACGCCAGTTGTTTTTTTTTACAAGAACAACTTTATAAGACCTAATGGATTTGATTTGATTGGACTTGTTGCGCGTTGTCGATTTTTAACAAACAAAAATTCCAAACTCTTTACTTGCTAATGTGTTAATGTAAAGTATTCGTAAAGAACAAATTCACAAGAAGTAAAAGTTTTCTTCAAGAAAAATTTGAATGTGGTACGTTGTTTTCAAAGCCTTCCCGCAAATAAAACAACTATAATTGAGGCACATGTAGGTCTATAGATAAACACTTAAAGCAAAAAGAATAAAAGTAATGTTTTTGTAGAATGAAATCAGGAAAGATGAAAAAAAGATAATTGATTCAAGATAATTATACTCATTAAGATCGTGCCACATTAACGCTCGGTATGGCAGAGGTGAGAGAACAATGAAATAGAAACAAAGACTTCAATTTCGCCATCTCTAAACAATATCTTATACTATAAAATCATTTTCCTTTTCAATTATCTCATTTTTGGTAATTTTCAGTGTTGTTTTCATTTTGCATATTTGCCGGCAAACCATTTCAAAATATTCACCCAATTTACTTGCGCATGCTTCTTTGCATCAGGAAATAAACTACAACGTAAGTTTTGTAAATTAGCCAAAATTGACTAATCTCCTTTCGGGTTTCAAGCGTGTTTTTCGTTGCCATGACGATTTTCATTAAATATTCATCATTTCAAGAAAGTGGTTTTGTCGATATCTCATTGTTTAATAAAAATATTAATGTTTGTTATTGCGTGGCTATTATTGTATCGTAAAATATTTTACATAAAAATGTTTATCTTACATGTTACGAGTTATGGCTTAACTTCGCATTTTCTTTAGGTAGCGTCGAAAAAAAAAAGAATGTCGCTTCATTCAAACCTCTTTATCATACTTTTGCTGCAAGTGATGTTCAACTCAATCTGCATCAGAGGTCGTGTGATTTCTTTGTTAATGCTATTTATCTGGCTTTCGGTAATAAATAGAAACTATAGGAATCAATGCTGTTTATGTCTTATTTCGTTTAGGTTCTTGCAGCAATAGCTGTGGACTCAACTCAGATTGTGTGAAGGGAGTATGTACATGCAAACCTGGATACTCCAGCACCACTAATGAAACAAATTGCGTAGATGGTAAGTAAGAACGCGTTTAGGTAAATCCGAGGCTGTCCTAGGCGTCGATACGGCTATTCTAAAATCCGAGCTCGAGACTTTTGAAAGCAATGAATAATCCGAGACAGAGACGTGTTACGATGCAAAAAATCCGATACCGAGATTTATACTACACGTACCAAATTTCAAACATAGAGATTTCAAGCTCTGCGAGCCATTTTTCGAGAAAATTCGAAACTACGAGACGGAGAAAAAAAAAAGATACGCGACCTCGAGATATGACGAAAAAAACCAATGACGCGATTTTGAGAACTAGCCATAATTTGCCGCATTTTTCAGGGACCATTGACTACCCCTGCATTTAATGACTTTGTTTTTGATTCTCATGTTGAGACTTTTTATTTGAATGATTTTCATGAGTAACATTTATTGGATCTTGTTACGATTGATTTATCAGTCTGGAGTCTAACTCGTTTAATAGACGGGTAAAGAAATAGGCAGAGAAAGTCGCCGTTTGAAAAAAGAACTGCTTCCCCGGGTCACTATTGACAAAACTGGAAGTTAGTTTAAGTTTTCGCCTTGAGTGAGAATCGAACCCATGTCTCCCTGGTTGCTAGTCGGAACTGCTCATCACCACACCATCAAGGACTATCACACTTTGATAACACAAAGCTTTTTTCCAACAGGTCGATGTGGAGAAGGACAGTGTTATGAATGTCACGACAATACTAAATGCAAAAGGTATTCATTTATAAAGTCTATCCTTGGTCTGTTTCAAAGTGCAGCCCCGCTCAACTGTTATTCTTGGAGTCATGCATAAACAAACGAACGTATTTCACTTGACACCAGGGCCAGGTTCCTCAAAACCCCGATTAATTTAACCCAGGGTTAACTCCTAACAAAGCCTATTGGTTGTTCATGATAGTTAACCCTGAGTTAGCACTAGTCGGGTTTTGAGGAACCAGGCACAGTTGTCTATTTCCACCTTTTAGGGGCCCAACTCACTTATTTTGATGACGGTGGGGAGGAGGGAAAAAGTGGTCCAAAGAAATTTCTGGGTCTGGAATTTTGGCCAAAGGGATTTTTTTTTTGGGAGGGGGAGGGGGGTCTATTGAGAATCCCAGAGAACAAAACGGTACTTGCCTATTTGTCGACTGGACGGTGGTTCGATAGAGATCCTAGAGCACGAAATCGGTCACCAAGTTGCAGGGGAAAAATTGCAAATCACGCGCGTGGTGCGAAACATCTTCATGCGTCTTGAGTTGGCCCTCTAGCTAGTCTCCTTCGCAGCCGGCCGTCATGGTTCGGGGGGGGGGAGGGGGGAGAGGGACAACAGAAGGCACGAGAGCTGCGAAGTAGACTACTCCCTAGCTACATATTAGTGCCCAAGTGCCCTATGACGTCATTATGTTACAGTGCTGCTGAAGCCATTTTGTCATTGGTATTTTTATAGCTCTAAGGGTTTTTCCAACACTTCTGTTCAACTGTTAACGGATAAAAGTGCTTACCTGACCATTTTAAGTCCGTGAAATTAACTTTCAAAGTAGCGCATTGAGTGCGAATAAAATTCAAAACATACGGCAGCTATTTATGACGTCATGATCACATGGTATGGAACGACACTCCAAGCCTCTCCATACTTAACAATTATTCTCAGAAGTCGAGGTGAATAGTGGTAGAATATCACCGAGACTGAAGAGAATAATTGTTTTAGTATATACAAACATGTTAAATTTTTACTCGAAATTTTTACTCGAAATTCTTGCTATTGTGCAAACCAATATATAAAGAAGCAAAACATAAACCTTGATTTGCCGCCGTAATTTTAAAGAGCACCATTTGTTTGTTTGTAAATTAAAGTTGTAACGGTTTTAGTTTGAATTGTTTTAATATCAAAGTGCTTTTTAATTTGAAAGCATGCAGTGCATATTTTGTTACTCTTTTGGTATTTTCTGGAGTTTCAGTTATCTGTATTTGCAAAATTTTATCGTATGTGACAGTTGCAAAGTGGGAATTTTTTACCGCCATTTCGACACAAACATTATCCCGAGTGGATAATGCTCAATAGCCCGAGATAGCGAACCAATCAAACTTCGAAATTTACGGTTTGTATATACTAATAGTGTTTATAGCGAGCTAGTGAGTTTTTTTTCTCAAACACTGGGACACCAACCACGCAAACGCCACGATCATACGAATTTAACCGGGAAAGTGAGAATGAACTCCCGCTTTTCAAATCATGTGACGTCACACATATCTAATGAGCTTAAAAAGTTTAGCTTTTGCGCTAAAATAAACCTTCAAAAGTCTCCACGAAATTTATTTGAAAACCCGTAGCAAGTGTCTAAGCTTGTCTAAACGAAATATATACGGGTCAATCTTAAATTTTAGATGTTTTAAACTATGGTTCCAGGTGCAAACTGATTGTTGTCGAAGGAACTGGCAAATGTGTCACCACCTGTTCAACCGGAACAACATTGAAGTTCTCCGGAGAATTTACAGGCAAAGTTTGTAAAGGTAAAAGATTGATGTTCCTGCAGCTGTCGAAATGCTACCATATAACGAGGCATATTAACAACGCGAACAATTCTTGTAAAAATAACGCGAATTTTCGAAAAGTTTTGTTCATATACATAAAATTAATGCGAATTTCAGTTACATGCGTCGTTAATTTCTCATAAGGGACGGACCAGTTGATTCCGTGATGAAGGGGGGCAGAAGTGGAAGAATTTATAAAAGAAATTTGCAGGGGCAACCCAGACAGAAAAAAAAATTGAATCCTGAAATTCTATAAAGAGAATGTATGGAAATGCGCAAAAATTTCGTTTTTTCTGAAGCTAGACTGAAAAAAAAAATTGCAGAG
>JAOBRD021025555.1:0-11671 GCA_027575215.2 Hydrozoanthus sils | reverse complement strand
CTCTCATTATCTAACTGGGAAAGGCTTCATGTCATCTCACCTAGTACACATCTCTCTCATTATCTAACTGGGAAAGGTGTCATGTCACCTCACCTAGTACACATCTCTCGCATTATCTAACTGGGAAAGGCCTCATGTCATCTCATCTAGTACACATCTCTCTCATTATCTAACTGGGAAAGGCTTCATGTCATCTCACCTAGTACACATCTCTCTCATTATCTAACTGGGAAAGGCTTCATGTCAACTCACCTAGTACACATCTCTCGCATTATCTAACTGGGAAAGGCTTCATGTCATCTCACCTAGTACACATCTCTCTTTAGTATCTAACTGGGAAAGGCTTCATGTCACCTCACCTATCCTGCGTGATTGTAACTGGAACCGAAGGATCTACACTCTCTTTCTCACTTTATGCTGTCTCTTTTTCACTTCATCTTTTGCGCCCACGCAAACGCCATTGTTTTGGAAGAGGAGGCACTAGTGAACGTGGCTCTGTTTTTTTTATTTTACCAGTTGTAGGGCGTTTTGCAGTAGGTTCAATATAGATAACATGTAAACAAAAACATCATAGGCCAATGAGAGGCAGTTTCAGCGCAGACATTTGAGTCAAAGTTTTTGCGTGCGCGTCATGAACCCATTCAACTGCGAGAACACTACATTCAACCTACCCGAGGTTCCCCAAGGACACCTTTGATTCAACTAGTCGGTTTTTACCTGTTTACTTGTGATTCCCATTTTTAACGCTATTTAGTATGCTTTTGCTAATTCAAAAACTTTCACTGCTTTCTAGTTTGGAGGTGTTAATACTTACGAGTCACTTTGTCAACAACAAAATAACTTAGTCCTTAATATAGGTATGTGATTTTTTTTACAGATTTACAAAGTGATTACAAGTTTTAGAGGAAATAGCCACTTAAAAATAGAATAGGCTAATCGAGTTACGTAGGATGGATGTTACAGGTCGGACAGATATTACAGGTGTCATTTATTGAATAATATTGAATAATAAATTAAACTATTTAATAGCTGAAAGAGAAAGGGCAGAAATAACTTTGAATTTGGTAACAAACAAAAACAGAAAAAAAGTGATATCAACAACTGAAAAAAGTCGACAAGTACGGTTGCGGCATGTTGAATTAAAGTGCGTCACATTTATCTTCTTTTTTTAAATGTTTCTTTCTTCTTTCTTTCTGCTTTTCTCTTTTCATTTTTTTACTTCTTTCTTCTTACAACATTTGTCAAATTGAATCTGAGATACCTAACTGTCATGTCTCCTGCAGGGTCAGTTTAAATTTGAAGCAGAAATTGACATTCCCTTAACTGAGGTTGACAAAAAGGTGAGTAACTGGTGGATGAAATAAAAATGCACATTAAATTTGTTTATACAGTTGGACCCGATAGTTCGAAGTTTCAAGGGAAATGCAAAACACTTCGAATTATTGGGGGTTCGAATTATAGGGTCAAGAACAAATACGCAATTTTCACCCTTGAATAGCTTTATTTGCTCTATTTTACCATATTAGTGAGCAGTTCGCCGTCTCTGGACATGATATTTCAAATGTTTTCATCAACATATATTTTTTTTCTAATTTCTAAGAAGAAAAAACATTCGTATAAAAGTGACCAATATAAAAATGGTTTTTCATCTCGTCGACATTTCAATAAATCCGCATAAAGTGATTTTAAAAACGCACTGTGAACTGTTTTAGATATTCATAAAGGGATTAACTGTGGAATGTTTTCGCGTCGAAATATGAACTGCTTTAGAAGGTAATTATTTGATAAATAAACCATTTTCTGACAGTGTCTGTTCTTTTTGATTCAGCCAGTAAATTAACTTCGAATTATCTGGGTAAAATGCGGTCCATGGGAACAGAAATTACTTCGAATTAGCGGGGACTTTGAATTATCTGAGGTAAAACGACTAAAAAAAGTGGGGAAAAAACCAAGGGAAATGAACTTTAAGTTAGAGAAGACTTCGAATTATCCGAGTTCGAATTATCGAGGTCCAACTGATAATATATTTAGCTATTGTCAATCTACATACAGCTGTTCTAGTGCACTAGTTGTTAGTGAGTTGCCTCTGCCACATTAAAACTTTGAAACTAATAACAGCAATTATTTGATATTTTCATTTCGTGGTTTTATCAGTCAGCTAGATAGACAGCTAGTAAGAATTAGAAGACCCAGGCCCCGCACTTTAAGCATAAAAGTTTTTATTGTCGCTTTGCGAAGCACTGTTTCCTCTCAGAGACTCATGCAGTGAGATGTGAAATCTACGGCGCAGTTTTAGCTAGAGATTACGTTCCTTTTTTGAAAAATTCTAAATCTGTTTCGTACTGCAATTCCTCAGGACAAGTCATGAAGCTTGTTTCCAATTAATTACATTCAGTTTCAGAAATTGGTCTCGGCCTCTGATTGAATGAAAATTTAGGTTAGAAAGAAAAGTGCTCCACAAGTTGAATGCTAATAAAAACTTTTGTGTCACAGACGGAATTCGAACCCGCAACCTGCATTCAACTTCTGGAGCAATTTCTTTCAAATTTTATAACCAAGCTGGAAACTTCCATTTGGAATCATTTACGGACCAAAACTTTGGTGTTAGAGTTCAGTTCTCGTTTGTGATTAGTTAGATTTTAAGCGGCTTTTTCCATATGGAGTTTGGGAGCACATGTCATTTTTATATAGCAAGATTATCTTTAATTATAAAATCGATGAAGACTAACTTGTGATTAAAAACTCTTAAAAACTCAAACATTTTCGACTAAGAAGTCATCATCAGGAGTATATGAAAATTTCCGTGGTAAGCATAGTTACATTACTGTAAGTTATTACCGTAGGGAACAGTTGTGAAATGAAGCATTTACTATATTATACCCTGTAAATACATCGCAGCTGGTTTTTTAGAACATGTTTGCTCTATTTATCAACAGTTGGCCAGGAAGCAAGGTTTTACAAGCACTTTTGGACCTCATTATTAAGATTCAAAATTTAACTGTTAGATGTCTTCATTTTTGGGACTTTGTAGGCTCTATATGATGGTCGCCTGGCCGCTGCTATTATGTTTATGTACAGCCCCAAGGCCTGTGACGGCCAGTTGTGCATGGAAGCATCACCAACAGAGAATCCTTCCTATTTCTGTCACTCGCCACATGCGCTGATGCTCGAGGTAAGGAGAACTTTCACCTTCACTGTACGTAGACTGCACAACAGTCATTTCTTTCGCATGACCATTAAACGGGAGGATTGGAAGAAGAAATGGACGCGTGGACGGTAGTAAAAATTAATGGGGGCACGCTTGCTTAACACTGAGGACCTTTCGGCTAAGGGGTAGCCAAAACATCTCTGGTTTAAAACTTTTAACTTAAAAGTGCGTGGTGTTAAACTGATTTAAGATCGTTTTTGTCCATAGTTTAAGTAAAATTTTTACTATCAGAAAAATCTCTTTTAAAGACGCCTCCCTTACTGATAAGTTGACAGTTGTTTGTAGAGAAATTAGTCGGCTTTGAAAGGGAGGGAAATTCAGTTTATTTGAATTAATCGTTTAAAAAATATAGAAATTTCTCTTTGTTATTTCAGGGAGTTCAGTCCGTGGTTACACATTCACTTCAAAGTGCTTTGCATTCGGTAGGCGGGATTCAGGTAAATGTTAAACTCGATTTTTCAACAAGCTTTTAATATTTTAAGTCGCGATCTAACACATTTTTTTGAGCATGTTCAGGTGTGTCTTTTAAATAAGTAAGCTCTTTATGGCAGTTTGCGTTGACTGATCAGTTTTTTTTTATCCTCAAGCAAACGAAGATGTCGATGAAATATTTTGACTGAATAGAGTAAACTAATAACTATTGGCCGTTTTTATACTAAAGACGAATTATTCGCCTAGACGAACTAGGGCAAACTTTTGTAGTTCGTCTGGTTATGCTTTCCAGTATAAGTAAAAAACGGCCTCAAGACATGTTGTGCGTCTAGAAGGAGTTGCCTTCGAAGCGTCTTTCAAGATGCAAACTAGATGTATTTGGCTCGGCTGTGTTTGGCTGTGACCGTTTCACCTTGCTCAAGCCAAAAATTTCCTACAGTGTAAATCGGGCTCTATACACCAGTTTGAATAAGTGCTCAAATACCCCTTTAGTGCGAATCATGGCAAATGATGTATTGGTAAATTCTCCCAACTGGGATTTATACCTTTCATATAATCTAGTTGGGAGAGTTTTGCTTTTCATTTTCAATAGTTCGTGTTGTTTGATATTATGTCAGATTGAGTGGAACATTTTCAAAACAGTCGGCGTTGTCTACTATTTTTCTCAAATACCGTAAATGTGTTGTGTTTCTGTACCCAAAACAGATGCTTCTGCCATTATTCACGCAATTAGACTTCGAACAAGAAGGAGTAGATGGTCAGGACACCAGACCTAACCTGCCCATTTGGTGAGTTTTGAAATGCATGATGATGCTTTCAGTTGTTTATGGTGCATACTGTGGTAAGTTGTAGCACAACTCCAAGTGACTAAAACCGCCAAAAATGCTTAATGCTTGTACGTCGACAAATTTTGTTAGTTTAACTTCCGATAAGCCAAAAGATAATTTTTTCATTGCTGCTTCCTCGATAAACTCAGACTGATTTTAGCCCTAGCTGAAGGTGAGGATTAAAACGAACTCTGAGAAAGGATCAAAATATGTTTATGCCCAAGAACATAAACTATATTACTATTATCACTTTGTAGATTAATAACAATAATTATTGTACTACTTATTGTCACTTTGTAGATTAATAACAAAATAATTATTGTTCTGCTTTTTGGCTCGCACTTCTTATTGTTTTGATTCAGTTGGTTGTGCCTGCAAAATACTCCATTTTAGCCCGTACAATAGTGATTGATTATACTTCGATAACGATAAGGGTATAAATGCCGACGGTAAGGAGGCCAGACAGTAGTATAACTAATTGTAAAGGTGTAAACTTTATAACCACAGGAACAAAGGTGCTGATAGGGAGTAAAACGTTTATATTAAGAATCTACAGTTGAGATTACTGCTACAGACAATAATGTGAGTGATCCATGCCTTTAAAGAGAAAAATAATATTCAGTGAAAGATAATTGTGCCAGGCACAATGGAGAAAAGTAATTTTTAGACAAGCTCAATGTACCCTTTTAATTCTTCACAGCACTGTCCTGTTGACCTTGTTGGAAAATCTATTGAAGAGCTCACGAACCAGCCAGCAACAGATGCTTCAGTGTCAAGGATTTCTAGTAATTAGTCATCTTTTAGACGTGGTGAGAACTCGTCCAAGATGGCACTTTGTTTAGAAAGGAAGTCATTTCAGTTTTAATAAAAGCTTTCCTTCAGTGCTAATGCTGATGTTCGTAGAACTTAAGTCCATTGAATAAAATAGCTTTTAGTTGTACGCTGGATAAAGTAAAAACTGGTCCTTGGTGAGGTGAGATATAAAGGGAGTCTAGTAGGTGAGGTGAGGTATAAAGGGAGTCTAATAAGCATCAATCCAGTCATTGGACTGCAAGGCCCTTTTTAGTCCAAAAAAAGCTCAAATTTTTATTGACCAGACACTCGTTGCGTCATGTGTGAGTAGAAACATCATCTCCAGGTATTTCAATAACTATTTAGAAGAGATGACAACTGGCTTTTACAATCTAGTAAAGCTGTTGGTACAAAGGTCAGTTTTTAAAGTGGTTTCCATTTTACAACAGACATCCACCTCACATTTAACCGAGGAAGCATTGAACATTCTTCTCTCATTAGCAAGGTAAGCACACGCTTTACAATAGGTGTACAGCTTCTGATTGTGTCTAAAAGGTTCTGCACACATGTTTTACTTTGTCATACAGTATCTTTCTAGTCAAAGAACTGTACTGCATTGGATTTTATTGTGCTAGATCATGCTGCCTGGGTTTGCCAGACTTTTCGAGAAAGTTAGCTATGAGCCTGGTGCTATGTTCCATATTAAACTGAGGTGAGATCATCTCGCCGAGAAATCGAATTGAGCTTTTGCGGCAGTCTTGTTTGGGCCGTAATACCACCGTTTTCTTACTCAGGTAGCTAAAAAGCTCTTATGCTTGAGCTGTTTTTCATATTCGATTGTTTTTCTCCAAATGCAGGTGCTTACTTGAGACATCGGGAGCAGAAGCTCTTCTTGGAACTCTACTGGACTACATTCTTTTTAACCCAAACTTGTGGGTTAAGACTCCAGCCAAGGTATTTAGACCATTAAGAGCTAAATAAAGAAATGTTTAAACTGTTTAATTTAGAATGTGAAAACTATTTAGTTTATTATAAAATTTAAATTTGAAAATCCCAATTTTTTTCCTAAAAAGTTCCTCAGGGCTGCAAGAATTTCTGTTAGAAGAATACCATCTTGTCCATTTGGTTGTACTTCTAAATCTGGTTAACTCTTGTTGATTGTTACTCCAGGTGCAGCTACAACTGTTTAGTGTGTTTGCTACAGACCTCGTGACTGGCAGAGGATGTGTAGCCCATATGCGCCGCAGTGTTGGGGTCAGCAGACTCGTGAGCATGCTCAAAAAGGACTACTGGCTAACCGAGTCTCCTTCTAGGCCTATACAAACTGGTAAGAGTTGAAATACTATTGATCAGGACCTAATGTGATTGCATGGCCTTTCTACTGTATCAGGGTTCACACGGTCAGGAAATGTCATGGAATTCGAAAATGCATTTTCCATGCCTGGAAAAGACATGGAGTTTAGTGGAAATGTCCAAGATCATGGACACGTCAAGGAATTTTATTATTGGGTGTGGTTTTGCTTGAGAAAACGAATGCTCTTAAGATTAACCACCTGATGAATTTCTGTTGAGTTAACAAATTTAAATGTTTGGCTCTGAATTCAACAACGTTATACGCAATTTTTCATTATTCAGAAGGTGAAATTGGATGGGAAGTTAGAATGTAAGTAACCTTTTTTGCTTGAGTGAATTCTTTGGTATCTCGATATTTCTCGGTCATGGAAAGGTCTTGGAAAAGTGGTGGAATTTCATTCCTCATTCTCAATGTGAACCCTGACAGTTTGTGTGTTTCAGTGCAAGCTCCCAAGAACTTTCAGCGGGTTTTCTTAAATAATTAATGATTGTGTTTTTTAGGGCCTCCACGACCGAACAAAGACGAAATTCTTTCTCTCCGTGCGTTTATATTACTTTTGGTGAAACAACTTGTGATAAAGGTAATGTCAAAGTGCTTCAAATTTCTCTCGCAGTTTCTGATAGTCCTCAAACTGCACATAAAAATGTGAGTTTCGTAACTTAGGGAACCCATGCCAAGGCAAATTATTACTGAAATATTGTAGCAACTTGCTTATGAGAAAACATTTTCGTTTGAAGCTGTTTTGTTGTATTCGAAAGTTTTTCTCCTAAATTGAATTTTCAACTGAGTTGGTGAGATTATAGTAGAAATGCCTTAGTAGTGCAATTTTGATATTCGCCTAAAATAAAAGTAACCATTGTCTTATTGCTCTTAGGATAAAGTTAACTGTTGTGTTATTTCATTAGGATAAAGGTATTGTCGAGGAAGAGCTGCAGAGTATTTTGTCGTATCTTGCTGTAACGGAGGGGGTAAGTCCACAGTTGTTCATCCTCATGTAAATTACAACCATGCATTGTTGTTCAGTAAACAAAGTCATTTTGCTAACAGAGGTAAAATAGTAAACCAGTTAAGAAAAAGTGACCTGGTCATTAACTCAAGCTAGCCAAGCACAGTCACAGTACGGTCGCACCAAACACACTTTTCTTGTCATTAAGCATTGTACTACACGAAGAACGTAGAAAGAGGAAGCAGCTATAGAAGTATGCTTGCACTCGTCTTCAAGAAGCAAGATGAACCATATATACAACTGTCTTTGGGCAATTTGCAGTTTAGGAGAGAATTGTACAGTTCTTTATTGCTGCTATATGGTAACACAGATTCTAACACAAGAACCTCCCCAGGCACTCTGCGTAAATGGGACACCAGTTTACACACCGCACTTTCACAACAACAGCTAAAAAATTTGAGCATGGCACGTTAAAAGCACCATGAACAATTAAAAACTCTTGTTCACGCATCCCTGTGTACAAGAATAAGGAAATTCTTTTTTTGAGCTTCGTGATTTGTAACGGTAAAAGAGGTGCCATTCTTAATTGATTCTTATGCGAATTTTAAGACATTTTTAAGTCAGCCTGTTTTTCGTATTTTCATATATTGGTTCCTAGATAATTACTGGTTTGTATGATCACATAAATATACAGAGATAAGATAAGCAACGGAGAGTTGGAACTCCTCATTTTAAATTGAACGTTCATCTGTTAGCAATAGGAACAACTTTATTTCGAAAAAAGGAGGCAAGAAATTTTAAAGAAGCCTTTGCTTCTAAGCTTGGTTTTTGATAATTCTTTTTTATGGGATTTTAGGCCCCGTAATTCTTTTTTAAGTTCTTATATATAAGAATTGTGTGTATGTTCGTTAAATTTTTGAGTCGCTGTACATGAACACTAAACACGAATTCGCAGACTTTTCTCGAGGGATTATCAGTTAGTGTAATCGTTGAAGTATCAAGCAAATCAATAAGTCCAAACCTGAAAATGGCTAGTTTTTGCAGCAAGAAGATCTTCTAGATGTCTTGCTGTTGGTCCTCTCTGTAATGTCTGAACAACCAGAAGCAGTGGTACCTATCTTCGACAAAATTGAAGGACTGAGGTAAATACTCTGCCTGTTAGGTATATCAGTTCTATTCAAACAGTATTTTCTGTGAATGTAGGTGCTCGTTTGTATTCGTAATACACAGCTCTTACTAGTGATGTTATCATTTTATTACTGTTATGCAGATTTACTCAATTGTACATACAAATAAAGTTATGAGTATAATCTGTGTGGCCTTGGCTCAGTCAGTAAGAACTGGTGGTTCCCTGATCTTATTGAGGATTGAACATTTGTGCGGCCTTCTATCACCACGCCAACTGTGGGGTGAATGCATTAAGCCGTTTTTCCTAGCCATTAACTTTCATTCACGAAGGGTAGGGTGTACTGGTGAAAAAAGTATAATTATGATCTCAGTAAATCAATGTATAGGTTTTTAGTGAAGAGAAAAGAACTCGGAGGGAAGTCGAACCCACGACATAAATCTATCAATATTAGTATTACTAAGTTTAATTATTACTGTTTTTGTAATAAGCACAATAATGTATGTTTCTGGTTTTAAGGTTGTTGTTTAAACTTCTGGACGCCAATCACGAAGCAGTTCGCGTTTACGCCCTCAAAATAGTTGGTTGCTTCCTGCAGCATTCTTCTCCCAAGTGAGTAACGTTATGAGTACGTTGTTCAGTGATAATCTACGTGTTTGCTTTCGTCAAAGCTGATTGTTTTTCTCAGTGAAAATCTAATTTTATGCTTATAACAAGTGACCACATAACGCAGAATGTGCTTGACCTGCAGTAGGTTGGCTGCCTTGAGTCATTCAGTTCTGTATATTCAAGTTTTTGCTATCTTTAAGTGCGATTGAGCAACTTCGAAAAACCAAAACGTAATCGGCCATGATTAGCAGCTGCGATGGTTTTTTCATTCCCAATAACTCATACTGCGATTGGCTCACAGGCATTCTTATTTGTTTTATTTCATTACCTTGCAACTATCGAGAATGTTTCTCCCTTTACCAGATTCATTTACGTACACTCATCGGGCTCTATAATCTGCCGCTTCGGCAACGTTAACCACGGAAAGACTTGTTGGCAATTAGTATATTGTTGTCAATTTCAGCTCAAGAATCGGTAGAGCAGGTTTGCAATAAACAAATTTTAGAATTTGTCAGTTAGGTATCGTGGAATGCTACGACTTTTTAGAATTGATTCTTTAGTAACCTTAGAAAAACAAGCAATAGCTATAGTTGTTGCAAACTTCTGACCGAAATAAGTTCTATTTTCTCTCTTTTGATCGATATTGTTTTATACCGGGGCGATATTGCATACAGACTTGTGGCCAGGCAGTACTGATCAAAGAATTTTTTGGCCGGGCCAGTAATGTTTACAAGACCTTTTGGCCATGCAGGGTGATATCGCTCGCAGGACTTTTTACCCAGACATGGCAGTGTCTTTTATTTAACGAGTGATGATGCTTTTTGTTTTCAAGGCGCAGACAGGAGCTGCTGACACATTACGGACTCTTCCCTCTGATTGGCCAGAGGATTATGAAACATGGTCTGACTCTGACTACCTACAATGTGTTGTACGAGGTGCGTTTATTGATCGCCTGCAATTTCTCCATACTTAAAACTAAAAATAACTGCTGCATTGTCAAAACTTGCTAGATAGTGGTAGTGACAGTGACAGTGATAATACATACATACTTTATTATCTTCCGCCACATATAATTATATAAGTATATCTTATTTGAAGATAAAATAAATACAATAAATTAAGAACTCTGTTGCAATATACTACTATATAGTTCTTGGTTTGTTATAATGGTAGTAAAAGTGATAGTGCTACTAGTAGTGATAGTGACAGTGGTAATGATAGTGAAAATAGAAGTGATAGTGATGATGATAGGTAGTAGTGACAGTGGTAATGATAGTGAAAGTAGAAGTGATAGTGATAATGATAGGTGGTTGTGACGAAAATCATCACAACAGCAACAGACTAGCAGTATCAGTCATACAGAGGGTAATAAAGGTAGTACAAATAGGTGTGAAACAGAGTAAGTACTACGAAGTAAATAGAAATACTTACATCATGTTTTTATATGCTACTCTAACCAAACTTGGTCACATGGTGCAGCAAGTGCAAAAGCAGCAAAAATTGATGGAACGTTTTCTTTTCTTGCTATTTCACACGATCTTTTATGTTCCTATGCCACGTTTGTCTTGTGTAATTTTTCGTTCACCAGTGTGGATTAAGCTGAACAGAGTAGCAAGTGCTGCTTAATATCCTTTATCGTTGAATTTATTTTGTGACATTATTGCGGAAGCAAGTTCCGTTAGTTGAGAAAACGCTGTACTAATCTAAGGTTTCAAATGAATAAGAGTTTTCACTCAGTTGCCTTGTGTATAATTAGCAATGTTCAGTGCCGTCGTGTGTGTGGGTGGAAGGGAGAAGATGGCATTGCAGTTGCACTACATCATGTCACTAATGACTTCAATCCTGATTTTGTTTCATATCAGATTCTGGTTGGTCATGTGTCAAAGCAGATTATGTGTGGCCGGCACCCCGAGCCAGACTCAAGCACAGTTTTACGCAATGCTTGTGAGTATAAAGCGCGATGTGCTCTTTTAAGTCTTTAAACATACTTTAAAGAGCACAGTCCTGAGATAACCTGATACTACCCCGACCTGATACCAAGTTCAGAAAAAATGGCTTTATCTATAGTGGAGCAGCATTATGGAACTCTGCTGCAGGTGACATTATATGGACGCGAAATCTGCGCAGTCTAAGGGTGGAGATAGATAATGTATTTTATAAAACTTTTCTAAAATTAGCTGCTTTTTGTGTTTTTATTTCCGTAACTTTGTTATGAAGGTTTTTATACCGTATTTAAATAAGAGATATTACTACTACTATTACTTTATCAGTTTCTCTTAAAGTCCCTATCAAGCTTATTTTTCCAGATGAAAAGTAAAACCCTTTAATAATAGTAATTTTCGAAAATAAAACCTTTTCTCGCCGTTCGTGTTACATT